>JAXRKP010001731.1:0-27500 GCA_037039925.1 Doris montereyensis | reverse complement strand
CTATAGACAGTCACACCAACCATTTCTTGTAACGTTTCTATAGACAGTCACACCAACCATTTCTTATAACGTTTCTATAGACAGTCACACCAACCATTTCTTATAACGTTTATAAAAACAGTCACACCAACAATTTCTTATAACGTTTCTATAGACAGTCACACCAACCATTTCTTATAACGTTTATATAGACAGTCACATCAACCATTTCTTATAACGTTTATAAAAACAGTCACACCAACCATTTCTTATAACATTGATAAAAACAGTCACACCAACCATTTCTTATAACGTTTTTATAGACAGTCACACCAACCACCATTTCTTATAACGTTTATAAAAACAGCCACACCAACCACTTCTTATAACGTTTCTAAAAACAGTCACACCAACCATTTCTTATAACGTTTCTATAGACAGTCACACCAACCATTTCTTATAACGTTTCTATAGACAGTCACACCAACCATTTCTTGTAACGTTTCTATAGACAGTCACACCAACCATTTCTTATAACGTTTCTATAGACAGTCACACCAACCATTTCTTATAACGTTTCTATAGACAGTCACACCAACCATTTCTTATAACGTTTATAAAAACAGTCACACCAACCATTTCTTATAACGTTTATAAAAACAGTCACACCAACCATTTCTTATAACGTTTCTATAGACAGTCACACCAACCATTTCTTATAACGTTTCTATAGACAGTCACACCAACCATTTCTTATAACGTTTCTATAGACAGTCACACCAACCATTTCTTATAACGTTTCTATAGACAGTTACATCAACCATTTCTTATAACGTTTATAAAAACAGTCACATCAACCATTTCTTATAACGTTTCTATAGACAGTCACACCAACCATTTCTTATAACGTTTCTATAGACAGTCACACCAACCATTACTTATAACGTTTATATAGACAGTCACATCAACCATTTCTTATAACGTTTATAAAAACAGTCACACCAACCATTTCTTATAACATTGATAAAAACAGTCACACCAACCATTTCTTATAACGTTTCTACAGTCACACAAACCATTTCTTATAACGTTTTTATAGACAGTCACACCAACCATTTCTTATAACGTTTATATAAACAGTCACACCAACCATTTCTTATAACGTTTCTATAGACAGTTTTTAAATAGACAGTCACACCAACCATTTCTTCTTTCTATAACGTTTCTAAACGTTTCTAGTAGACAGTCACACCAACCATTTCTTATAACGTTTCTATAGACAGTCACACCAACCATTTCTTATAACGTTTCTATAGACAGTCACACCAACCATTTCTTGTAACGTTTCTATAGACAGTCACACCAACCATTTCTTATAACGTTTCTATAGACAGTCACACCAACCATTTCTTATAACGTTTCTATAGACAGTCACACCAACCATTTCTTATAACGTTTCTATAAACAGTCACACCAACCATTTCTTATAAAAACAGTTTTCTTATAACGTTTCTATAGACAGTTACACCAACCATTTCTTATAACGTTTATAAAAACAGTCACACCAACCATTTCTTATAACGTTTCTATAGACAGTCACACCAACCATTTCTTATAACGTTTCTATAGACAGTCACACCAACCATTACTTATAACGTTTATATAGACAGTCACATCAACCATTTCTTATAACGTTTATAAAAATAGTCACACCAACCATTTCTTATAACATTGATAAAAACAGTCACACCAACCATTTCTTATAACGTTTTTATAGACAGTCACATCAACCATTTCTTATAACGTTTATAAAAACAGCCACACCAACCATTTCTTATAACGTTTCTATAGACAGTCACACCAACCATTTCTTATAACGTTTCTATAGACAGTCACACCAACCATTTCTTGTAACGTTTATAAAAACAGTCACACAAACCATTTCTTATAACGTTTCTATAGACAGTCACACCAACCATTTCTTGTAACGTTTCTATAGACAGTCACACAAACCATTTCTTATAACGTTTCTACAGACAGTCACACCAGCCATTTCTTATAACGTTTATAAAAACAGTCACACCAACCATTTCTTATAACGTTTCTATAGACAGTCACACCAACCATTTCTTATAACGTTTCTGTAGACAGTCACACCAACCATTTCTTATAACGTTTATAAAAACAGTCACACCAACCATTTCTTATAACGTTTCTATAGACAGTCACACCAACCATTTCTTATAACGTTTATAAAAACAGTCACACCAACCATTTCTTATAACGTTTCTATAGACAGTCACACCAACCATTTCTTATAACGTTTCTATAGACAGTCACACCAACCATTTCTTATAACGTTTCACACCAACCATTTCTTATAACGTTTCTATAGACAGTCACACCAACCATTTCTTATAACGTTTATAAAAACAGTCACACCAACCATTTCTTATAACGTTTCTATAGACAGTCACACCAACCATTTCTTATAACGTTTCTATAGACAGTCACACCAACCATTTCTTATAACGTTTCTATAGACAGTCACACCAACCATTTCTTATAACGTTTCTATAAACAGTCACACCAACCATTTCTTATAACGTTTATATAAACAGTCACATCAACCATTTCTTATAACGTTTCTATAAAAACAGTCACACCAACCATTTCTTATAACGTTTCTATAAACAGTCACACCAACCATTTCTTATAACGTTTCTATAGACAGTCACACCAACCATTTCTTATAACGTTGATAAAAACAGTCACACCTTTCTACCATTTCTTGTAACGTTTCTATAGACAGTCACACCAACCATTTCTTATAACGTTTTCTATAGACAGTCACACAACCATTTCTTATAACGTTTATAAAAACAGTCACACCTACCATTTCTTATAACGTTTCTATAGACAGCCACACCAACCATTTCTTGTAACGTTTCTATAGACAGTCACACCAACCATTTCTTATAACGTTTCTATAGACAGTCACACCAACCATTTCTTATAACGTTTCTATAGACAGTCACACCAACCATTTCTTATAACGTTTCTATAGACAGTCACACCAACCATTACTTATAACGTTTATATAGACAGTCACATCAACCATTTCTTATAACGTTTATAAAAAAGTCACATCAACCATTTCTTATAACGTTTCTATAGACAGTCACACCAACCATTTCTTATAACGTTTCTATAGACAGTCACACCAACCATTTCTTATAACGTTTATAAAAACAGTCACACCAACCATTTCTTATAACGTTTATAAAAACAGTCACACCAACCATTTCTTATAACGTTTCTATAGACAGTCATCAACCATTTCTTATAACGTTTCTAAAAACAGTCACACCAACCATTTCTTATAACGTTTCTAAAAACAGTCACACCAACCATTTCTTGTAACGTTTCTATAGACAGTCACACCAACCATTTCTTGTAACGTTTCTATAGACAGTCACACCTACCATTTCTTATAACGTTTCTATAGACAGTCACACCAACCATTTCTTATAACGTTGATAAAAACAGTCACACCAACCATTTCTTATAACGTTTCTATAGACAGTCACACCAACCATTTCTTATAACGTTTCTATAGACGTTTTCTATAGACAGTTACACCAACCATTTCTTATAACGTTTATAAAAACAGTCACACCAACCATTTCTTATAACGTTTATAAAAACAGTCACACCAACCATTTCTTATAACGTTTCTATAGACAGTTACACCAACCATTTCTTATAACGTTTATAAAAACAGTCACATCAACCATTTCTTATAACGTTTCTATAGACAGTCACACCAACCATTTCTTATAACGTTTCTATAGACAGTCACACCAACCATTACTTATAACGTTTATATAGACAGTCACATCAACCATTTCTTATAACGTTTATAAAAACAGTCACACCAACCATTTCTTATAACGTTTCTATAGACAGTCACACCAACCATTTCTTATAACGTTTCTATAGACAGTCACACCAACCATTTCTTATAACGTTTCTATAGACAGTCACACCAACCATTTCTTATAACGTTTATAAAACAGTCACACCAACCATTTCTTATAACGTTTATAAAAACAGTCACACCAACCATTTCTTATAACGTTTATAAAAACAGTCACACCAACCATTTCTTATAACGTTTCTAAAAAACAGTCACACCAACCATTTCTTATAACGTTTATAAAAACAGTCACACCAACCATTTCTTATAACGTTTATAAAAACAGTCACACCAACCATTTCTTATAACGTTTATCAAAAAACAGTCACACCAACCATTTCTTATAACGTTTATATAAACAGTCACATCAACCATTTCTTATAACGTTTATAAAAACAGTCACACCAACCATTTCTTATAACGTTTCTATAGACAGTCACACCAACCATTTCTTATAACGTTTCTATAGACAGTCACACCAACCATTTCTTATAACGTTTCTATAGACAGTCACACCAACCATTTCTTATAACGTTTATAAAAACAGTCACACCAACCATTTCTTATAACGTTTATAAAAACAGTCACACCAACCATTTCTTATAACGTTTCTAAAAACAGTCACACCAACCATTTCTTATAACGTTTCTAAAAACAGTCACATCAACCATTTCTTATAACGTTTCTATAGACAGTCACATCAACCATTTCTTATAACGTTTCTATAGACAGTCACATCAACCATTTTTTATAACGTTTCTATAGACAGTCACATCTACCATTTTTTATAACGTTTCTATAGACAGTCACATCTACCATTTCTTATAACGTTTCTATAGACAGTCACATCAACCATTTCTTATAACGTTTCTATAGACAGTCACATCTACCATTTTTTATAACGATTCTATAGACAGTCACACCAACCATTTCTTATAACGTTTCTATAGACAGTCACACCAACCATTTCTTATAACGTTTCCATAGACAGTCACATCAACCATTTCTTATAACGTTTCTATAGACAGTCACATCAACCATTTCTTATAACGTTTATAAAAACAGTCACACCAACCATTTCTTATAACGTTTCTATAGACAGTCACATCAACCATTTCTTATAACGTTTCTATAGACAGTCACAAACCATTTCTTATAACGTTTCTATAGACAGTCACATCAACTGTTTCTTATAACGTTTCTATAAACAGTCACATCAACTGTTTCTTATAACGTTTCTAAAAACAGTCACATCAACCATTTCTTATAACGTTTCTAAAAACAGTCACATCTACCATTTCTTATAACGTTTCTAAAAACATTCACATCAACCATTTCTTATAACGTTGATAAAAACAGTCACATCAACCATTTCTTGTAACGCTTCTATAGACAGTCACATCAACCTTTTCTTATGACGTTTTTATAACGACAGTCACATCAACTGTTTCTTATAACGTTTCTATAGACAGTCACATCAACTGTTTCTTATAACGTTTCTAAAAACAGTCACATCAACTGTTTCTTATAACGTTTCTATAGACAGTCACATTAACCATTTCTTATAACGTTTCTATAGACCATCACATCAACTGTTTCTTATAACGTTTCTATAGACAGTCACATCAACCATTTCTTATAACGTTTCTATAGACCATCACATCAACTGTTTCTTATAACGTTTCTAAAAACAGTCACATCAACCATTTCTTATAACGTTTCTATAGACCATCACATCAACTGTTTCTTATAACGTTTCTAAAAACAGTCACATCAACTGTTTCTTATAACGTTTCTATAGACAGTCACATCAACCATTTCTTATAACGTTTCTAAAAACAGTCACATCAACTGTTTCTTATAACGTTTTCTATAGACAGTCACATCAACCATTTCTTATAACGTTTCTAAAACAGTCACATCAACTGTTTCTTATAACGTTTCTATAGACAGTCACATCAACTGTTTCTTATAACATTTCAATAGAACAGTCACATCAACCATTTCTTATAACGTTTCTATAGACAGTCACACCAACCATTTCTTATAACGTTTCTATATAGACAGTCACATCAACCATTTCTTATAACGTTCATAAAAACAGTCACATCAACTGTTTCTTATAACGTTTCAAAAACAGTCACATCAACTGTTTCTTATAACGTTTCTATAGACAGTCACATCAACCATTCCTTATAACGTTTCTATAGACAGTCACACCAACCATTTCTTATAACGTTTCTATAGACAGTCACATCAACTGTTTCTTATAACGTTTCTATAAACAGTCACATCAACTGTTTCTTATAACGTTTCTGAAAACAGTCACATCAACCATTTCTTATAACGTTTCTAAAAACAGTCACATCTACCATTTCTTATAACGTTTCTAAAAACAGTCACATCAACCATTTCTTATAACGTTGATAAAAACAGTCACATCAACCATTTCTTGTAACGCTTCTATAGACAGTCACATCAACCTTTTCTTATGACGTTTTTATAGACAGTCACATCAACTGTTTCTTTTAACGTTTCTATAGACAGTCACATCAACTGTTTCTTATAACGTTTCTAAAAACAGTCACATCAACTGTTTCTTATAACGTTTCTATAGACAGTCACATTAACCATTTCTTATAACGTTTCTATAGACCATCACATCAACTGTTTCTTATAACGTTTCTATAGACAGTCACATCAACCATTTCTTATAACGTTTCTATAGACCATCACATCAACTGTTTCTTATAACGTTTCTAAAAACAGTCACATCTACCATTTCTTATAACGTTTCTATAGACCATCACATCAACTGTTTCTTATAACGTTTCTAAAAACAGTCACATCAACTGTTTCTTATAACGTTTCTATAGACAGTCACATCAACCATTTCTTATAACGTTTCTAAAAACAGTCACATCAACTGTTTCTTATAACGTTTCTATAGACAGTCACATCAACCATTTCTTATAACGTTTCTAAAAACAGTCACATCAACTGTTTCTTATAACGTTTCTATAGACAGTCACATCAACTGTTTCTTATAACATTTCTATAGACAGTCACATCAACCATTTCTTATAACGTTTCTATAGACAGTCACACCAACCATTTCTTATAACGTTTCTATAGACAGTCACATCAACCATTTCTTATAACGTTTCTAAAAACAGTCACATCAACTGTTTCTTATAACGTTTCTAAAACAGTCACATCAACTGTTTCTTATAACGTTTCTATAGACAGTCACATCAACCATTTCTTATAACGTTTCTATAGACCATCACATCAACTGTTTCTTATAACGTTTCTATAGACCATCACATCAACTGTTTCTTATAACGTTTCTATAGACCATCACATCAACTGTTTCTATAACGTTTGTATAGACAGTCACATCAACTGTTTCTTATAACGTTTCTATAGACAGTCACATCAACTTTTTCTTATAACGTTTCTATAGACCATCACATCAACTGTTTCTTATAACGTTTCTATAGACCATCACATCAACTGTTTCTATAACGTTTCTATAGACCATCACATCAACTGTTTCTTATAACGTTTCTATAGACAGTCACATCAACTGTTTCTTATAACGTTTCTACAGACAGTCACATCAACTGTTTCTTATAACGTTTCTATAGACAGTCACATTAACCATTTCTTATAACGTTTCTATAGACAGTCACATTAACCATTTCTTATAACGTTTCTATAGACAGTCACATTAACCGTTTCTTATAACGTTTCTATAGACAGTCACATTAACCATTTCTTATAACGTTTCTATAGACAAGATTAAATACCAACCCAAGGGGGCAGAGAGAAATTTTCACGTTAACATGTACATAATATATATTATGTATATGTATATGTTACATATATTATATGCATGTTTATATTTGTTGTCAGACTTGCGGCTTGTCAAGGAGGTGATTGTTGTGACCTCTTCTGTTCATGCTATAGAAACCGGGATAGCCTCCTGTTCTAGGGGCCATAAAAAGGCTTTAAAGGAACTTCATTATAAATATTTGCGTGAGGATACATGCAAAGCAACAACATTTTCACTGGTAATCTAACACAAACAAAAATACATCAAGGGCAACAATGGGGATACAATTAACACAACTAAAGTGATATCAACAGTATTAATATCAACAGCATCATAACAACAGCATCGGTATCAATTTCAACATTGTCAATAAGATTATCAACAACAACAACAACGTTATCAATAATAACAGTATAAGCAACAACATTATCAACATCAGCGGTATGAACAACAATAGGATATAAACAACAACGTTTTTCAACAACAGAGATATCAGCAACAGCATTACCAACAACATCAAAAATAGAAAAAGCATCATTAATGACAGAAAACATATACAACAGCAACAGTAATATTAATGACAGGGGTGTTAACAAAAACGCTTTCAACAACTGCTATATCAACAGCAGTTATAGTATTCAAGAATAGCAGTACCATATCAGCAACACCATTATCTACAAGAGCAATATCAACAACAGTTGTAGTATTCAACAATAGCAGTACCACATCAGCAACACCATTATCTACAAGAGCAATATCAACAACAGTTGTAGTATTCAACAATAGCAGTACCACATCAGCAACACCATTATCTACAACAGCAATATCAACAACAGTTGTAGTATTCAACAATAGCAGTACCATATCAGCAACACTATTATCTACAACAGCAATATCAACAACAGTTGTAGTATTCAACAATAGCAGTACCACATCAGCAACACCATTATCCACAACAGCAATATCAACAACAGTTGTAGTATTCAACAATAGCAGTACCATATCAGCAACACTATTATCTACAAGACCAATATCAACAACAGTTGTAGTATTCAACAATAGCAGTTGTATATCAGCAACACCATTATCCACAACAGCAATATCAACACTAGCAATAGCCATGGCATCAAATGCACATTTCGCATTGACACGTATGCAGTAATGTCATACAGTAGCTGGTTGACTCCAAGTGCACTTTTAATTGCGTAATCACATAAAAAGGTCACTGCACATGCATCGGGAAGGAGGGGGATGGACGAGAGGATAGGGTTGACTGTTGACACGTTGTTGACATTTGACATGTACCAGGTCTCGGCTTTGTAACACAGCCGCAAACACTACGTCACTAACAGTGTTACCTGTAACACAGCCGCTAACAATACGTCACTAACATCGTACCTGTAACACAGCCGCTAACAATACGTCACTAACAGTGTTACATGTAACACAGCCGCTAACAATACGTCACTAACATCGTACCTGTAACACAGCCGCAAACACTACGTCACTAACAGTGTTACCTGTAACACAGCCGCTAACAATACGTCACTAACAGTGTTACATGTAACACAGGCGCTAACAATACGTCACTAACACTGTTACCTGTAACACAGCCGCTAACAATACGTCACTAACAGTGTTACCTGTAACACAGCCGCTAACAATACGTCACTAACAGTGTTACCTGTAACTATGTCACAGTTACGTAAACTTATATGTATCTGTATATGTATGCATGTGGGTAAATAAAATATAAATAAAGAACTAGAATGTTATGTCAAAGTCGTGTCAACATAGATTATGGATGTGGGTAAATCAAATATAAATAGAGGTAGAAAACTATATCACAACAGAGATTACTCTTTATCAGAGCACGGTACTCGATGTCAATCATTGATTAATCTTGAAACACCAAACCCTTGTTAGTGCCTCCCTCTCTCAACCCTCTTTTAGTCCTGGTTATTGTGAATTGGAAGGAAAAACGACAAAGGGAGGTCATCCTGATAACTGATCATAGCAGCAAGACGTATGTGGTATCTATAGACTGGTGGTTATAATTAAGAGGTTCTGGGTTTGAATCCTGGCGCAATGCTAGGGTCAAACGTTGTGTTCCTTAGGAAACACACTACACGCGTATTTCTCCTCTCGACTCAGGTGGGGTTAATAAAGAAGATAATAGACACAGCTAGTAAAGGACTCAAACTGAATGCAACCAACTCCAACTCCTTTTCTACTTCCAATGCATTCCCCTTATACATGTAATCAATCATAGCGCGGGATGGAATGCAAAAGGGAAGGACTCTTTTCCTGTTTTTATTCATTCCATTTCAACTCAACGTGAGGCTGGTGTCGTCCTGTCAAATAGTGGGTGCAAAGTAACCCGAGCAGTTTGGGTGGCGGGCTGGGGATCATTAGTCAATGGGTTCAAATCCTGGCAAACTAAGTCCGATGTTGTTTTTCCTTAATCTACCAAGTTGCAAATGGGTGTCACACGTCCACAAATTTTACGTGCCTCTCTCGCTCTACATTCCCACAAATACAGCAGTCCAACGAAAGTGACCGGGTCATGTCACTTGTACGGTTCGAATTTCAATAACGATTTTATTAAGAATATATATATTAAGAATATATATATATATATATATATATATATATATATATATATATATATATATATATATATATATATATATATATATATATATATATATATATATATATATATATATATATATATATAAGCTCTGACTGTCTGTATCAGACTGAACAATTTCTTACTGTCGACTTCACAACACAGTACCGTCTTCCCTGGACAATTCTCAAACACATATTTCAAAACCAGATGCACACAGCAAAAAGAGAATGAGAAAGTCAAAACCAGATTACATGTATAAATAGTAGATCAGAAGGAAATGTGGGGGCGTCATCAGTCCAAACTGATTGGCTCAAAATGACAAAACTACATTCTCAGCTCACAACCGTTTCATGGCAACGAAAGCAGGGTTGAGTTTAAACTGATTGGTTCAAAAACACAATACAATATTAATATTGCAACAATTCCATGTCAACGAAAGCTGATTGGCTCAAAACATTTATAACAACATTCTGCGCTAACAACAATGTCATGACGAGGACAGCAAGAGATTGGGGGTGTGTTCAGAGGGGGGAGTCCAAAATGATGTGTTCAAAATGATGTGTTCAAAATGATGTGTTCAAAATAATGTGTTTAAAATGATGTGTTCAAAATAATGTGTTCAAAATGATGTGTTCAAAATGATGTGTTCAAAATAATGTGCTCAAAATAATGTGTTCAAAATGATGTGTTCAAAATGATGTGTTCAAAATAACGTGTTTAAAATGTTGTGTTTAAAATGATGTGTTCAAAATAATGTGTTCAAAATGATGTGTTTAAAATGATGTGTTCAAAATAATGTGTTCAAAATGATCGGTTCAAAATGATGTGCTCAAAATAATGTGTTCAAAATGATTGTGTTCAAAATAATGTGTTCAAAATAATGTGTTCAAAATGATGTGTTCAAAATAACGTGTTTAAAATGTTGTGTTTAAAATGATGTATTCAAAATGATGTGTTCAAAATGATGTGTTCAAAATGATGTGTTCAAAATGATGTGTTCAAAATGATGTGTTCAAAATGATGTGTTCAAAATGATGTGTTCAAAATGGTGTGTTCAAAATGATGTGTTCAAAATGATGTGTTCAAAATAATGTGTTCAAAATGATGTGTTCAAAACAATATGTTCAAAATGATGTTTCAAAACAATATGTTCAAAATGATGTGTTCAAAACAATATGTTCAAAATGATGTGTTCAAAACAATATGTTCAAAATGATGTGTTCAAAATAATGTGTTCAAAATAATCAAAACATACAGTAAAAGAGGTGAGTGTAGGAAGGGAGAAGTAGACAGTGTAGAAAGTGAGAAGTAGACAGTGTAGAAAGTGAGAAGTAGACAGTGTAGTAGACAGTGTAGAAAGTGAGAAGTAGACAGTGTAGAAAGGGAAAGTAGACAGTGTAGAAAGGGAGAAGTAGACAGTGTAGAAAAAGAGAAGTAGACAGTGTAGAAAGAGACGCAGACAGTGTAGAAAAAGAGAAGTAGACAGTGTAGAACAAGAGAAGTAGACAGTGTAGAAAAAGAGAAGTAGACAGTTTAGAAAAAGAGAAGTAGACAGTGTAGAAAAAAGAGAAGTAGACAGTGTAGAAAAGGAGAAGTAGACAGTGTAGAAAGAGATAAATAGACAGTGTAGAAAGAGAGAAGTAGACAGTGTAGAAAGGGAGAAGCAGACAGTGTAGAAGGGAGGAAGTAGAAAGTGTAGAAAAGAGAAGTAGACAGTGTAGAAAAAGAGAAGTAGACAGTGTAGAAAGGGAGAAGTAGACAGTGTAGAAAAAGAGAAGTAGACAGTGTAGAAAGGGAGAAGTAGACAGTGTAGAAAGAGAGAAGTAGACAGTGTAGAAAAAGAGAAGTAGACAGTGTAGAAAGAGAGAAGTAGACAGTGTAGAAAAGGGAGAAGCAGACAGTGTAGAAAGGAGAAGTAGAAAGTGTAGAAAAAGAGAAGTAGACAGTGTAGAAAAAGAAGTAGACAGTGTAGAAAGGGAGAAGTAGACAGTGTAGAAAAAGAAAGTAGACAGTGTAGAAAGAGAGAAGTAGACAGTGTAGAAAGAGAGAAGTAGACAGTGTAGAAAGGACAGTGTAGAAGTAGACAGTGTAGAAAGAGCAGACAGTGTAGAAGAAGAGAAAAAGAAGTAGACAGTGTAGAAAAAGAGAAGTAGACAGTGTAGAAAAAGAGAAGTAGACAGTGTAGAAAAAGAGAAATAGAAAGTGTAGAAAAGAAAGTAGACAGTGTAGAAAGAGAAGTGTAGAAAGTAGACAGTGTAGAAAGGAGAAGTAGACAGTGTAGAAAAAGAGAAGTAGACAGTTTAGAAAAGGAGAAGTAGACAGTGGAGAAAGGGAGAAGTAGACAGTGTGGAAAAAGAGAAGTAGACAGTTTAGAAAAGGAGAAGTAGACAGTGGAGAAAGGGAGAAGTAGACAGTGGAGAAAGGGAGAAGTAGACAGTTTAGAAAAGGAGAAGTAGACAGTGTAGAAAGGGAGAAGTAGACAGTGGAGAAAGGGAGAAGTAGACAGTGTAGAAAGGGAGAAGTAGACAGTGTAGAAAGGGAGAAGTAGACAGTGTAGAAAGAGAGAAGTAGACAGTGTAGAAAGAGAGAACTAGACAATGTAGAAAGAGAGAAGCAGACATTGTAGGCGGACAAATACAGTCAAGCGCACGTGACTGAATAGAAAACTGAAAACAGCTCATGATGGTATTGTTAAGCCCACAGTACAGAGAGAGAGAGAGAGAGAGAGAGAGAGAGAGAGAGAGAGAGAGAGAGAGAGAGAGAGAGAGAGAGAGAGAGAGAGAGAGACAGAGAGACAGACAGACAGACAGACAGACAGACTGACAGACAGACAGACAGACAGACAGACAGACAGACAGACATAAATACAGACAGAGTGAGACAAGGACACACAGAGAGAGAGAGAGAGAGAGAGAGAGAGAGAGAGAGAGAGAGAGAGAGAGAGAGAGAGAGAGAGAGAGAGAGAGAGAGAGAGAGAGAGAGAGAGTGGGAGGGAGAGAGAGAGAGGGAGAGGGAGAGAGGGAGGTAGGAGGAAGTTATAGGTAGATAGATAGGCGGAATGAAAAATACAAAGATATGTAATAGAATTTGATCGAAATGGGACTAGATAACAAATCTACAAAGGTCAATTGCCGTTTATCTGCTGACGTTTGATATACGCCTACCAATCTGACCGGGCGAGGAGAGGGCGTGGATAATTTTTAATTATAAAAACAACATTTAAAATAATTAAAAATGCAAAATTACATCCACGAAATCAGCTCATTTACGTCATTGACCGTACTGTTTTCGGTAGGTTAGATAATGAATGTGACTGTGTGTGACTGTGTGTGACTGTGTGTGACTGTGTGTGACTGTGTGTGACTGTGTGTGGCTGTGTGTGACTGTGTGTGACTTTGTGTAACTGTGTGTGACTGTGTGTGGCTGTGTGTGACTGTGTGTGACTGTGTGTGACTGTGTGTGACTGTGTGTGACTGTGTGTGACTGTGTGTGACTGTGTGTTACTGTGTGTGACTGTGTGTTACTGTGTGTTACTGTGTGTTACTGTGTGTGACTGTGTGTGACTGTGTGTGACTGTGTGTTACTGTGTGTGACTGTGTGTTACTGTGTGTGACTGTGTGTTACTGTGTGTGACTGTGTGACTGTGTGTTACTGTGTGTTACTGTGTGTGACTGTGTGTGACTGTGTGTGACTGTGTGTGACTGTGTGTGCCTGTGTGTGACTGTGTGTGACTGTGTGTGACTGTGTGTGCCTGTGTGTGCTCAGTGGCAACTGATAAACACTGACTCAAATGTCGTAGTCTGGTGTTCTTTACACCAAGACACGTTTAATGAATGTAATAATACCGCCAGCAGGTGATATTATACTGACTTGTAACCACATTTAAATCATATTTGCAATAAGGCCCTTTTTATGACAGTGTTCTTAATACTTTCCATTATTTTAAATGGCTCTTGAAGCTGATGATGTGAAAAACATTTTTTGTGTGTTTCCATTTACGATTCGGGTTGATGTGTTGTTTTGTTTTGTTTTTGGTTGTTCTTCTTTTGTGTTGTTGTTGTTGTTGCTTTTTGAGGAGACGTTCTTTCAAAATATGCCTGTCCTACTAACGAGGTTTGCCTAATTACCTCCTTCCATAACTGTCGGTTTGAACAAAAAGGTAAATTGATTTACCCACATCCACAACTATGGTGATCTCAGGGTGTTTTTGCAGGTTTTAATTTTGCCAGGACTACAGCCACGGGGTCTTTAACGTGCACAGAGTGTTGTGATCTGCACACGGGACCTCCTTTTTATCGTCCGCCTACGATGGAACCAGGTTGTTGATCCACCTACCTGGGCCAAGGGGAGGGGTAGATTATTTTGCTTTAAACGATTCGAGAACATTAATTTTCAACTGTTGGCGGGGATCCAACCCATTACCTTTTGGTTGACAGGCCGACAGCATCCTTGCCTCGGGACTACACAATAATAATATGGATTTTCCATAAGAGTGTAATATGACTTCATATAACCAAATTCCTTGTCCCTTTCCATAATAACAAAAATATGACTTCATATAACCAAATTCCTTGTCCCATTCCATAATAAAATAATATATAACTTCATACAACCAAGTTCCTTGTGTATTTCCATAATAAAATAATATATCTCCATATAACCAAGTTCCTTGTGCCTTTCCAAAATAAAAAAATATGACTTCATATAACCAAGTTCCTTGTGTATTTCCATAATAAAATAATATAACTTCATATAACCAAGTTCCTTGCGCCTTTCCAAAATAAAAAAATATGACTTCATATAACCAAGTTCCTTGTGTATTTCCATAGTAAAATAATATAACTGCATATAGCCAAGTTCCTTGTGCCTTTCCATAATATAAAAAAATGACTTCATACAACCTTGTAATCAGGACCATACTATCTAGTTGAATGAATACCTTCTAGCTATAGGCAGCTTGTAATCAGGACCATACTGTCTAGTTGAATGAATACCTTCTAGCTATAGGCAGCTTGTAATCAGGACCATACAGTCTAGTTGAATGAATACCTTCTAGCTATAGGCAACTTGTAATCAGGACCATACTGTCTAGTTGAATGAATACCTTCTAGCTATAAGCAGCTTGTAATCAGGACCATACTGTCTAGTTGAATGAATACCTTCTAGCTATAGGCAGCTTGTAATCAGGACTATACTATCTAGTTGAATGAATACCTTCTAGCTATAGGCAGTTTGTAATCAGGACAATATTATCTAGTTGAATGAATACCTTCTAGCTATAGGCAGCTTGTAATCAGGACCACACTGTCTAGTTGAATGAATACTTTCTAGCTATAGGCAGCTTGTAATCAAGACCATACGGTCTAGTTGAATGAATACCTTCTAGCTATAGGGAGCTTGTAATCAGGACCATACTGTCTAGTTGAATGAAACCTTCTAGCTATAGGCAGAGAAAAATCGGGTCGAAGCTCTAGTACGAGGCATCTAACAGGATGCTGTGTTGTGCGATTCTCCAAGGGCGTTAAGAAAGGATTTTGAAAGAAATTACCAACTTTGAGGTAGAGGATGTGCATTCGGTGAATCGGCACTTGTACGGCGATACAGACTCAGCATTCATTTCTTATCTTTATCTTTATCTTTGTCTTTATCTTTATCTTCAACCCCTGTTGATAGAAATCAAGGGAAAAGGAATCGTGATTTGATTTAATGTATTTCCCTTCGTGTGTTTGGACTTTCACATAAACCCTGGTAAAATATTATTATCGCCGCAGGACTTTTGGGTATTGACTGGGCATCGTTATCAACAACGTGTTTTAAAATCTACTGGTTGTGAAATCAGTGGTGGGTCATTCTATGGCATGGCTATCAACAACGTGTTGTTAAAATTTACTGGTTGTGAAATCAGTGGTGGGTCATTCTATGACATCGTTATCAACAACGTGTTTTAAAATTTACTGGCTGCGAAATCAGTGGTGGGTCATTCTATGCCATGGCTATCAACAACGTGTTGTTAAAATTTACTAGTTGCGAAATCAGTGCGGGTCATTCTAAGGCACAAGGAACCTGGGTATATGAAGTTACATTTTTTTTTTTTTTATTATGGAAAGGCACAAGGAACTTGGTTGTATGAAGTTATATTATTTTATTATGCGTGACACAAAGACTTGGTTGCATGGAGAAGTTATATTTTTTTTATTATATGGAAAGGCACAAGGAACTTTGGATTGTTAAAGTCATATCTTATTGTAGAAAGCGGAACTTGGTTTGTATAGTCATATTTTTCATATTTTGGAAAGGCACAAGGAACTTGGTTGTAGGACAAACACAAACAAGGACAAACATAAACAAGGACAAACACAAACAATGGCATATATTAACAAAGACAAAAATAAACAATGACAAACATAAGCAAAGACAATCGAAAACAATTACAAACATAACCAATGACAAGCTTATAAACAATGATAAACATAAACAATGACAATCAAATACAAACACAAAAATAAACAATGACAATCATAAACAAAGACAAAACAAACAATGACAACAGACAATCAGACAAAGACATAAACAATGACAAACATAAAATATAGACAATAAACAATGACAAACATAAACAAAGAATAAACAATTAGAAACATAAACAAAGACAAACATAAACAAAGACAAACATAAACAAAAGACAAATATAAACAATGACAAAGATAAAAAAGACAATCAATAACAAGGACAAATATAAACAATACAACATAAACAAAGACAAATATAAACATTGACAAACATAATCAATGACAATCATAAAACAAAGACAAATATAAACAATGACAATCATAAACAAAGACAAAAATATAAACAATGACAAACATAATCAATGACAATCATGAACAAAGGCAAAGTATAAACAATGACAATCATAAACAAAGGCAACGTAAACAATGACAAACATAAACAAAGACAATCATAAACAAAGACAAATATAATAATGACAAACATAAACATAGACAATCATAAACAAAGACATACATAAGCACAATGACAAACATAAACAAAGAAAACACAAGCAAGAAATTAGAAACATAACAAAGACAAACATAAACAAAGACAAACATAAAGCAATGACAAACATAAACAATGACAAACATAAACAAAGACAAACATAAACAAGGAAAACATCAGACAAACATAAGCAAAGACAATCATAACTAAACATAAACAAGGATAAACATAAACAAAAACAAACATAAACAAGACAAAAACAAACAAAAGCAATCATAAACAAAAAATGACAAACATAAACAAAAGACAAACATAAAACAAGGACAAACATAAACAAGACATATATAAACAAAAACAAACATAAACAAACATAAACAATCACAAATATAAACAAACATAAACAATAAACATAAAACAATGACAAACATAAACAAGACAAACATAAACAAAACAATCATAAACAAAACAAACATAAACAAAGGCTAAACATACAATGCCAAAAACAATGACAAAACAATAACAAACATAAGAATGACATACATAAACAAAAACAAACATAAACAAGACAAACATAAACAATGACAAACATAAACAAAGACAAACATAAACAAGACAACCATAAACAATGAGGAACAAACGACGACAAACATAAACAAAAGAAAAACATAAACAATGACATAACAATAAACAATGACATACATAAATAATGACATACATAAACAATGGCATACATAAACAATGACATACATAAACAATGCCATACATAAACAATGAGATACTTACACAATAACATACAAACACAGTTACATACATAACAATGACATACATAAACAATTGAACATACATAAACAAGGATATACATAAACAATGACATACATAAACAAGAACAAACATAAACAAGGACGAACGTAAACGAAAACAAACAAAAACAATGACAAACACAAACAAGGACAAACTTAAACAAGGACAAACACAAACAATGGCATATATTAACAAAGACAAAAATAAACAATGACAAACATAAACAAAGACAATCGAAAACAATTACAAACATAACCAATGACAAACATAAACAATGATAAACATAAACAATGATAATCAACAATGACAAAAATACAAACACAAAAATAAACAATGACAATCATAAACAAAGAAAAACATAAACAAGACAAACATAAACAATGACAAACATAAACAGTAACCAAAATGCATAAGCCAAGAGACAAGTATAAACAGAGACAAATATAAACAGAGACATATATAAACAACACATTCATAAAACAATGACATAACCATAAAGAATGACATACATAAACAGTGACATACATAAACAATGACAAACATAAACATATAAAAACAATGACATACATAAACAATGACAAACATAAACAATGACAAACATAAACAGGGACATATATAAACAAGGAAAACATAAACAATGACAAACATAAACAGAGACAAACATAAACAATGATAAACTTCAGCAATGACAAACATAAACAATGACATATATAAACAATGACAAACATAAACACTGACCAACATAAACAATGATAAACATAAACAATGACAAACATAAACAATGACAAACATAAACAGAGACAAACATAAACAGAGACAAACATAAACAGAGACATATATAAACAATGACATTCATAAACAATGACATACATAAAGAATGACATACATAAACAGTGACATACATAAACAATGACATACATATAAACAATGACATACATAAACAATGACAAACATAAATAATGACAAACATAAACAGGGACATATATAAACAAGGACAAACATAAACAATGACAAACATAAACAATGACAAACATAAACAATGACATACATAAACAATGACATACACATAAACAAGAACATACAGAAACAATGACATACATAAACAATGACAAAAATAAACAATGACATACATAAACAATGACAAACATAAAAAAGGCTATATATAACAATGACATACATAAACAATGACACACATAAACCAACATACATAAACAATGGCATACATAAACACTAAAGATTAACACAAAAAAATAAAAACAATGACATACATAAACAATGAAATAAATAAATAGGGTTATACATAAACAATTTAAACGTCTAATATATATATATATATATATATATATATATGTATATAAACAGGAACATACATAAACATACATAACATAAACAATGACGTACAAAAACAAAAACATACATAAACAATGCACATTCATAAACAATGACATACATAAAGAAGGACATACATAAATCCATTGACATACATAAAATGATAAACATTAAGAATGACATGCATAAAAATGACATACATAAACAGGGCATACATAAACAATGACATACCTAAACAATGACAAACATAAGCAATGGCATACATAAACAATTCTAAACATAAACAATGCCAAGCATAAACAATGCCCAACATAAAGAATGCAAACATGAACAGGAACCTACATAAACAGGGACAAACATAAACAATGACATACAGAATCAATGCCATATATAAACAATCCCTAAAAACATAAACAATGTCAAACATAAACAATGCCAAAATATAAACAATGCCATACATAAAACAAATCTAAAACATAAAAATACCATACATTAACAATAAACATCCACAATGGCAAAATATAAACAATGCTAAACATAAACAATTCCAAACATAAATAATGCCAAACATAAACAATCCCATGTTATAAACAATGCTAAATATAAACAATGCCAAACATAAACAAGAGCAAACTAAACAAGAATACATACATAAACAATGACATGTTTAAACAGTGCCAAACATAAACAATGCCAAACATAAACAAAGCCAAACATAAACAATGTCAAACATAAACAATGCCAAACATAAACAATGTCAAACATAAACAATGTCAAACATAAACAATACCAAACATAAACAATGTCATACATAAAAACAATGCCAAACATAAACAATGTCATACATAAACAATGTCAAATAAACAATGCCAAACATAAAAAATGCCAAACATAAAAAATACCAAACATAAACAATGCCAAACATAAACAATGACATATATAAACAATAACAACATAAACAATGCCAAACATAAACAATGCCAAACATAAACAATGCCAAACATAAACAATGACATACATAAACAATGACATACATAAACAATGCCAAACATAAATAATGCCAAACATAAACAATGCCAAACATAAACAATTCCAAACATAAACAATGCCAAACATAAACAATGCCAAATATAAAAAATGCCAAACATAAACAATGCCAAACATAAACAATGACAAAACATAAACTAGTATATACATAAACAATGCCAAAACATAAACAATGCCGAACATAAACAATGCCAAACATAAACAATGCCAAACATAAACAATGACATACATAAATAATGACATGCATAAACAATGCCAAATAAACAATAAACAATGCCAAACATAAACAATGCCAAACATAAAAATGATAAAGCTAAACAGTGTAAACATAAACAATGCCAAATATAAAAATACCAAACATAAACAATGCCAAACATAAACAATGACAAACATAAACAAGAACATCCATAAACAATGACATACATAAACAATGCCGAACATAAACAATGCCAAACATAAACAATGCCAAACATAAACAATGACATACATAAACAATGACATACGTAAACAATGCCAAACATAAACAATGCCAAACATAAACAATGCCAAACATAAACAATGTCAAATATAAACAATGCCAAATATAAAAAATGCCAAATATAAACAATGCCAAACATAAACAATGCCAAACATAAACAATGCAAACATAAACAATGACATACATAAACAATGTCAAACATAAACAATGACATGCATAAACAATGCCAAACATAAACTATGCCAAACATAAACAATGACATACATAAACAATGTCAAACATAAACAATGTCAAACATAAACAATGCCAAACATAAACAATGCCAAACATAAACAATGACATACATAAACAATGTCAAACATAAACAATGACATACATAAACAATGCCAAACATAAACTATGCCAAACATAAACAATGACATACATAAACAATGTCAAACATAAACAATGTCAAACCTAAACAATGACATACATAAACAATGCCAAACATAAACAATGTCAAACATAAACAATGACATACATAAACAATGTCAAACATAAACAATGCCAAATATAAAAAATGCCAAACATAAAAAATGCCAAATATAAACAATGCCAAACATAAACAATGCCAAACATAAACAATGCCAAACATAAACAATGTCATACATAAACAATGCCAAACATAAACAATGACATACATAAACAATGCCAAACATAAACAATGACAAACATAAACAATGACATACATAAACAATGCCAAACATAAACAATGCCAAACATAAACAATGACATACATAAACAATGCCAAACATAAACAATGCCAAACATAAACAATGCCAAACATAAACAATGCCAAACATAAACAATGCCAAACATAAACAATGCCAAACATAAACAATGACATACATAAACAATGCCAAACATAAACAATGCCAAACATAAACAATGACATACATAAACAATGACAAACATAAACAATGCCAAACATAAACAATGACATACATAAACAATGCCAAACATAAACAATGCCAAACATAAACAATGCCAAACATAAACAATGACATACATAAACAATGCCAAACATAAACAATGCCAAACATAAACAATGACATACATAAACAATGCCAAACATAAACAATGCCAAACATAAACAATGACAAACATAAACAATGACATACATAAACAATGCCAAACATAAACAATGCCAAACATAAACAATGACATACATAAACAATGCCAAACATAAACAATGCCAAACATAAACAATGCCAAACATAAACAATGTCAAACATAAACAATGCCAAATGTAAAAAATGCCAAACATAAACAATGCCAAACATAAACAATGCCAAACATAAACAAAGACAAACATGATCACTGTCATACATAAACATTGACATACATAAACAATGATAAACATAAACAATGACAAACCTAAAACAATGACAAACATAAACAATGTCAAAGATGAACAATGACATACATAAAGAATGACAGACATAAACAATGACATACATAAAAAATGACATACATTAACAATGACATATATAATCAATGACATTCATAAACAATGACATACATAAACAAGAACATACATAAACAATGACATACATAAACAATGACAAAAATAAACAATGAAAAACATAAACAATGACAAACATAAACAAGGCTATACATAAACAATGACATACATAAACAATGCCGAACATAAACAATGACATACATAAACAATGACATACATAAACAATGACATACATAAATAATGACCTGCATAAACAATGACATACATAAACAAGAACATACATAAACATGAACATACTTAAACAATGACATATATAAACAATGACAAACGTAAACAAGGGCATACTAAACAATGACATACATAAACAAGGACATACTAAACAATGACATACATAAACAAGGACATACAGAAACAAGCAAACTACGAAATATATCATAACTTCATCAAAGAACAAAAATTACTCAATTTGAATAACACATTATAATTTTCTGTTTTGAATCTCTCATTAATAACATTCACATTTTTTGTAGGCTTTACATTTCGTAGATATCTATCTAACTCATAGCAACATTGCTGTCTTGCGCTTCGCAAAATGCTGTAAAATAGAAACAAGAAGGTCTGCCTTCTGCGTTCGTGTTCATTATCATATCTCTTTTTTTCCAGAAACTGTATAGGTCATTTAACCTTTAAATTCCCCATACATTTCAAAATAATCACAAAGTTTTAAAAATGATCATATAATATCAATAAGAACAACGCACATTCAGTCATCATACAAATATTTTAAACTAAAGAGCTCCATATCAATGGCATTTTTAAAAGAATTAATACTGTTTGAATTTTTTGTTTTGAACAGGAAATTATTCCATAATTTTGACTTCGTATAATGACAAAAATATGTCTAACAGAAGTAGAACTGACTGCAATATAAATTCACATGAGAATAGTTGCAAACATGGTTTATAATCAATATTATGTATGTTATGAACACCATTTCCAACCACGTGACTGGGCGGCACGCCATGGATTGCTGTAACCATGGCAGCATGTCATAAAAAAGGTTGGGGAATGGCGTGCCTGTGCTTGGATTAGCTAACAGCTTTTTGTTATTGCCTGGTTCGGGGTCCCCTAGCAATGTCATGGTGATTTGACCAAGCGAGAATCTCTTCTTTCCTTTGCATTAACCTTCGACTGGATGATTTCCATTATTCAATATCTTGAGGACGGGGGACGGGGGTCACGCATTGTCAGTAAGTGTTTAAAGCATCCAATAGACACACTGACAAATTGTTGGCCTAGTTCACCGGTGCGTTCACGCACGATACCTACATAATTAAGATAAGATAATTCATTTGTTTTTCAAATTCTCTCTCTCTCTCTCTCTCTCTCTCTCTCTCTCTCTCTCTCTCTCTCTCTCTCTCTCTCTCTCTCTCTCTCTCTCTCTCTCTCTCTCTCTCTCTCTCTCTCTCTCTCTCTCTCTCTCTCTC
Organism: Doris montereyensis; assembly: GCA_037039925.1. Classification (NCBI taxonomy): domain Eukaryota; kingdom Metazoa; phylum Mollusca; class Gastropoda; order Nudibranchia; family Dorididae; genus Doris; species Doris montereyensis. Next base: position 3,427 of record JAXRKP010001731.1, on the reverse strand, counting down.
TCTCTCTCTCTCTCTCTCTCTTTCTCTCTCTCTCTCTCTCTCTCTATCTCAGTCTCTGTCTGTCTGTCTGTCTGTCTGTCTGCCTGTCTGTCTCTCTGTCTCTGTCTTTGTCTCTGTCTCTGTCTCTCTCTCTCTCTCTCTCTCTCTCTCTCTCTCTCTCTCTCTCTCTCTCTCTCTCTCTCTCTCTCTCTCTCTCTCTCTCTCTCTCTCTCTCTCTTTCTCTCTCTTTCTCCTTTCTCTCTCTCTCTCCCCTCTTTCTTCCTCTCTCTCTCTCTCTCTCTCTCTCTCTCTCTCTCTCTCTCTCTCTCTCTCTCTCTCTCTCTCTCTCTCTCTGTCTCTCTCTCTCTCTCTCTCTCTGTCTCTCTCTCTCTCTCTCTCTCTCTCTCTCTCTCTCTCTCTCTCTCTCTCTCTCTCTCTCTCTCTCTCTCTCTCTCTCTCTCTCTCTCTCTCTCTCTCTGTCTCTCTCTCTCTCTCTCTCTCTCTCTCTCTCTCTCTCTCTCTCTCTCTCTCTCTCTCTCTCTCTCTCTCTCTCTCTCTCTCTCTCTCTCTCTTACACACACAAAACACACACGCGCGCGCAAACACATACACACAGACAAATACATGTACACTCTCTATCTCTGTCATTCCGCAATATAATATCCTATTATGTATTACATAAATATAGATAAGTTCATACATAAAATGACATGTTCATAAGGCTATGACAGCCGACTAGTTAGTACATGTACAAATATTTTAGTAATTATATTATAGCCTAGTAAGGCAACCAACATTGCAATTTTGTCTTTAACTTGTTTGAAGCTGATTGGATACAATATATTTTTCTTTCTGTTCTTGCATGTGAGCTTGAGTAGAATATATCTTGTTGCCTGAATATTTCATTATGATTACATGTGAGCTTAAGTAGGTGTTTGCAGTATGATGACTTAATTACATGTCTGAGCTTTTATAATACAAAATTGCTTTCAAGTATGTTCAGATGAATTTAGGATGACTTAATAAGTTGTGTAGACATGAGTAGATAGTGCTTTGTACCCTGATTAGTCAATTACACGCTTGGGCTTGAGTAAAAATGTTATGTAGCCTGTTGACTTAATTACATGTCTGGGCTTGAGTAGAAAATGTTTTGTAGTCTGATGACTTAATTACATGCCTGGGCTTGAGTAGAAAATGTTATTTAGTCTGATGACTTAATTACATGTCTGGGCTTGAGTAGAAAGTGTTTTGTAGTCTGTTGACTTAATTACATGACTGGGCTTTAGTGGAAAGTGTTTTGTAGTCTGATGACTTAATTACATGGCTGGGCTTTAGGGGAAAGTATTTTGTAGCCTGATGACTAAATTACAACTCTTGGCTGAGTGGAAAGTGTTTTGTAGCCTGATGACTCAATTGCAAATCTTGACTTGAGTGGAAAATTTTGTGTACCCTGATGACTGAAACACAACTCTTGGCTTGAGTAAAAAGTGTTTTGTAGTCTGTTGACTTAATTACAAGTCTTGACTTGAGGAAAGTTTTTGTAGTCTGTTGACACATGTCAGGGCTTCACAAAAATAAGTGACTTGTATGATGACTGAATTACACGTCTTTGCTTGAGTAAAAGTGTTTTTGTAGTCTGGTGACTGAATTACATACTTGGGCTTGAGTAAAAAGCAATTTATGGTCTGATGACGTAATGCCTGTCTGGGCTTGAGACGAAAATGTTTGATGACTTAATTACATCTATGAGCTTGAATGGAAAGTGGTTTGTAGTCTGATGACTAAATTACATCTCTAAGCTTGAATAGAAAGCGTTTCATAGTTTACATATATGAGCTTGAATAAAAGGTGTTTCGTAGTCTGACAACTTACTTACAGCTCTGAGTTTGAGCAGATAATGATTTGTAGTATGATGACTTAATTACATATATGAGCTTAGTAGATAGTGTTTTCACGCTGGATTAGTCAAATACTGGGGTGGAGTAGAAAGTGTTCTATAGTATGATGACTTAATTACACGTCTGGGCCGTGAATAGAGAGATATTGTAGCTTGATTGTCAATTACATGTCTCGGCTTCAGTAGAAAGTGTTGTGTGCTCTGATGACTTAATAACATGTGTGCTTCAATAGAAGGTGTTGTGTGCTCTGATGACTTAATAACATGTCTGTGCTTCAATAGAAAGTGTTGTGTGCTCTGATGACTTAATAACATGTCTGTGCTTCAATAGAAAGTGTTGTGTGCTCTGATGACTTAATAACATGTCTGTGCTTCAATAGAAGGTGTTGTGTGCTCTGATGACCAGAGTTCAACCAGTGCCAACTTGATGACCAGAGTTCAACCAGTGCCAACTTGATGACCAGAGTTGAACCAGTGCCAACTTGATGACCAGAGTTCAACCAGTGTCAACTTCATGACCAGAGTTCAACCAGTGCCAACTTGATGACCAGAGTTCAACCATTGCCAACTTGATGACCAGAGTTGAACCAGTGCCAACTTGATGACCAGAGTTCAACCAGTGTCAACTTCATGACCAGAGTTCAACCAGTGCCAACTTGATGACCGGAGTTCAACCAGTGCCAACTTCATGACCAGAGTTCAACCAGTGCCAACTTGATGACCAGAGTTCAACCAGTGCCAACTTCATGACCAGAGTTCAACCAGTGCCAACTTGATGACCAGAGTTCAACCAGTGCCAACTTGATGACCAGAGTTCAACCAGTGCCAATTTGATGACAAACTCACAGCATTACCAATTTTACCACCGGGCCAGCCAGAATTTTCGACCCAAAGTTGTCGTGATTCCACACTTAACCCACCTCCGATTTCACCACCAAGCCTTGAAATAAATCAACGACAAGTTTAACCGAAAGAGCGAACTTTATTGGCAAAATCATAAGAGAGAGAGAGAGAGAGAGAGAGAGAGAGAGAGAGAGAGAGAGAGAGAGAGAGAGAGAGAGAGAGAGAGAGAGAGAGAGAGAGAGAGAGAGAGCGAAACAGACAGAGACAGAGACAGAGAGAGTCTGAGAGACAGAGAGAGGGGGAGCGGGGGGGGCGTTGCTGCTAGGTCCTATTTTTTTCTTCTCGCTAAATGTACTTTATTTATCATTTGTTCTCGCTGTTACCTCTGTATTCATCATGAGATCACTTCACTTGGCGGGTAGAGTAAATTACAACTGATACATGAGTCGTATTTCTTTCTTTGAGTATAGATTTTTTTTCTTCTGAGTTGCAGGTCTTGTATTTTCTTATTTCCCCTCTTAGCTTGAGTGAGAAAATGAAAGAGAAAGATTAAAATGACAGAGAAGATTAAAATGACAGAGAAAGATTAAAATGATAGAGAAGCCAAAAAGTCAATGTGGATATAATGGTATTCTTGTGGAAGGAACAAAAATGTCCAGACACTGAGATACAGTAACACTAGAACTATGTTGAGTGTTATTATTTCAA
>JAXRKP010001730.1:92500-97365 GCA_037039925.1 Doris montereyensis | reverse complement strand
ATGTATGTATGTATGTATGTATGTATGTATGTATGTATGTATGTATGTAAAGTATGTATGTATGCATGTATGTATGTATGTATGTATGTATACGTATGTATGTATGTATGTATGTATATATGTATGTATGTATGCATTTATGTATGTATGTATGTATGTATGTATGTATGTATGTATATGTGTATGTATATATATATACTATATATATATGTATATATATATGTATGTATGTATGTATGTATGTATGTATGTATGTATGTATGTATGTATGTATGTATGTATGTATGTATGTATGTATGTATGTAAGTAATATGTATGCATATGTATGTATGTATGTATGTATGCATCAGTATTGAGATAGTATGTATGTGTATATATGTATGAGTAGTATGTATGTATTTATGCATGTATGTATGGTATGTATGTATGTATGTATGTATGTATGTATGATATGTATGTATGTATGTATGTATGTATGTATGTATGTATTGTATGTATGTATGTATGTGTATGTATGAATGTATGTATGTATGTATGTGTGTACTGTAAAATGATATGTATGTCATGTATGTTTGTATGTATCGATGTGTGTATGTGATAGGTAGTATCAAGTGTGTACTGTATCGATATATGTATGTATGGCATGTGAGTGTAGGTATGCGTGTATGTATATATGTCGTAGTGTATGTGTGTATGTATGGTATGTTTTGTCTGTATGCTATATGTATGTACGTATGTACGTGTTATGTATTGTATTTGATGCACGTATGTACGTATGAGTATGTATTGTATGTTATGTATGTATGTATGTATGTGTGTATGTATGATTGTATGTATGTATGTATGTATGTATGTATGTATGTATGTATGTCATGTATGTATGTATGTCTGTATGTATGTATGTATGTATGTATGTATGTATGTAGGTGTGCTTGCATGCATGCATGCATAGTATGTATGTATAGTGTGTATGTATGCATGTATGTATGTATGTATGTATAGTGTGTATGTATGCATGTATGTATGTCTGTCTGTATGCGTGTATGCATGAATGTATGATATGTGCGTACGTATGTTATGTATGTATGGATGTATGCTTGCATGTATGTATGTGTGCATGTATGGTATGTCTGTATGTATGTATGTATGTATGTGTGTGTGTATGTATGTATACTATGTTTGTATGTATGCATGATGACCTGTATGTATATTATGTATGTATGTATGTATGTATGGTATGCATGTCATTGTATGTAATGTCATGGTAATGTATGCATGAATGTATGTATGTATTGTATGTATGTATGCACTGTATGTATGCATTGTATGTATGTATGTATTTATGTATGCATGCACGTATTTAGTGTATGGAATGTATGCTATGGATCTATTGTATGTATGGGTATGTCTATATGTATGTATGTATGTATGTATGTATGTACATATATATATATATATATATATATATATATATATATATATATATATATATATATACTTTATCTCCGACTACCTAACCACTGTCTTTATCTCCGACTACTAACCACTGTCTTTATCTCCGACTACTAACCACTGTCTGTCTTTCTTTATCTCCGACTACCTAACCACTGTCTTTATCTCCGACTACTAACCACTGTCTTTATCTCCGACTACCTGTCTTTATCTCCGACTACCTAACCACTGTCTTTATATCTCCACTGTCTTTATCTCCGACTCTGACCACTGTTTTTATCTCCGACTGTCTGACCACTGTCTTTTCAAACATGAAGGAGGAAAGCAAAAGTAATAAAAAAAGAGTTTTTTTCTTCTTCTGAAACGTTGGATTGGCGGACAAGGAGAGTACGGGCTTGTTCTAGGGAGGGGCAAAAACAGTGGGGCAGCACGTGAGAGAATTATACCAATCCCCACCATCACCTCCACCACCACCACTTCCACCACCACCACAACAACAACAACAACAACAAAAACAGCAGCAAAATGTTTTATGCTAGAGACATCCATTTCAATAAGAATAAACCTAGTTATCGTAAAAGCCAGGACTCGTCGCACTTTTGTCATCGCGGTGGGGTGGGGGGCAGTTTGTTCCGACATCTTTTACCAAATTACTAAAGGAATAAAATGCTCTAAATCATTACTCTAATAATTTGCTCAAACCGTCTTGCACACCTCGAACCCTCATTCAAATTCAGCCCTCCACCCCAACTGCCGTGGTGTAAACTGTTACACAGAGGTTGAAATAAACCAAGGGATAGAACGAAAGGCTTAGTTAATAGATTTAATCATTGACACAGGGAAGTATGGTCGTAAGAAGGTGCGAAAGCGACAAGCCAGGTGTCAAAGTTAATGTGCGTGCAGGTGCACCATGCAGTGTGACCCAAGGGACAGCATTGTGCCCTTTCTTTTGCATATTATAAGAAGGCCTTTTGATTGACGCCTGTTCAGTATCATTTAGATCTGGATTTCTTTTCTTTTTCTCTTTTTTTTAAATTTGATTTTACGGTGGGTTTTGGTAGGTTTATATTAATTTTGACCGGACTGCCCTGTAAATAGTCAAGGGAATTTTAACGTGCACAAAGTGTTGTGATTTATAAATACACGGGACCTTCTTTTTTTTTACCATCCATCTCCGATGGAACTAGGTGTCAATCCACATACCTGGGCCAAGGGGTCGGGTTTTACTCCCAAAAAAACCCTCGAGAAATTTGTTCGACCTTCGGGGCTTGAACCCACAATCTGTTGTTTGCGGAGTCGAATACCTTGCCACTGGACGACCGAGTCCCCTTTAATCTGGATAATTGTCAGTAAAAAATATTAAAAAATGCTTATCCTTAAATCTTGTTCAATTTATTATAATATGTGTCTATGTATGCCCATTTTCTATTTACCCACCTACCCATTTATATATTTTTACAGGGTGTTTCGATATCTTCAACTCCCCCCCCCTCCCCGCCCCCCACCCCAACCTTGGCCAGCCGGACTGTGTAGTCACATGACGTAACACTGTATCTTTTTCAATAAACATAGCTACTTCTAATCTCAGACCCAAAATTTCATAGTTCTTGGTTCCGAAACTCTTGCCCACGTTGTCTTTAAAATTTCTCGAAAATTATCTGTCGCACACTTGATTTTTTTTGCATACCGTCTTATATTATCCTTGCCGTAAAGATTTTGTAGTATATTTGACCATTGGTGTTCTAGTTCTTTTAAAGCGGCGAATTTTATTTTTTTTTAATCTTTGTCGGCTTTTTTAATTTTTAGGCTTGAAATTGTTTTTCAGTTTTACAGTAGTAGCTTCATTATGCGGTCACTAGAGAGAGCAGTAGCGGTACGTCATTTCACTCAGGTTAGGGCATTGTTGTTTTTTGTGTAATCGCTTGATTTGAACAAAGTTATTATAGTACCTTTTTATCATGATGAATGAAAACAGTAGCTGCACCAGTCATATTGGATTTTATACACTTTTTTCAAATCGCTAAAACTCGAGATGCAATTTTTCAAAGTCCACCAAATTTGAGATATATAAAGTAGAAAGACATATAAAAAAGTTGTATAATATCAAATTTGAGATATCTTGTCTAGTTATTGAGAGAGAAAAAGTATTGAAAAAAAAATCATTCTACAAAATCTCGAGAAACACCAATGTTTTATATTAAATCGTCAATAAAATCAAAATTGTTGAATCTTTAAAAAAAGCCTCTTATACAACTCTTTAGGCATTCATATGAAGAATCTATATAAAAATTTGATTGAAATCTACGTGTAGCTTTTTGACTTTTAACGAAATGTTTGCAAACAAAGCTAGTTTTGAGAAAAATGCCATTTGTTTTTCTGAAACGAAAAATATGTTTTGGAGCGTTTGACGAAGAGGGACTTATGATTTTGTGTCATCGGTACTAAACCTACTCTGTATAAGATGGGGCAGACTTCCTTACATAGATATCACATATGACAGGCATTGACTCCTTTTTTCATTCCAATATTTTCTCATATTTAGGAAAATGCTTGAGTAAATTATAAAATTTTTTCAATAAAAAAGAGGACCTAAAACTACATTTAAACATAGTTTTCATGATTTTCACTAAGGCATCCCGATTCTAGAAGGGTTATAGTATATAAGAAGCTAGTATCTAAAATGCAATAGTTTTGACACAAACTTCAAAATTTAGCTGCTGTCACACCCACCCCCGCCCCAAACCCCAGTGATGCGTACTGCCTGTTTCCAAGTGTACGTAGCGTGATGCTTACTGCCTGTTTCAAGTGTACGTAAGCGTGATGCGTACTGCCTGTTTCCATGTGTATGCGTAAGCGTAATGCGTGCACTGCCTGTTTCCATGTGTACGTAGCGTGATGCGTACTGCCTGTTTCATGTGTGTAGCGTGATGCGTACTGCCTGTTTCAAGTGTACGTAAAAGCGTGATGCGTACTGCCTGTTTCCAATGTGTACGTAAGCGTGATGCGTACTGCCTGTTTCCAAGTGTACGTAAAAGCGTGATGCGTACTGCCTGTTTCAAGTGTGCGTGGCGTGCGTTGCTGTTTCCATGTGTACGTAAGCGTGATGCGTACTGCCTGTTTCCAAGTGTACGTAGCGTGATCTACTGCCTGTTTCCATGTGTACATAAGCGTAATCATGCTGCCTGTTTCCATGTGTACGTAAGCGTGATCGTACTGCCTGTTTCCATGTGTATGTAAGCGTGATGATGAAATGCCTGTTTCCATGTGTATTTCCGTGATGCGTACTGCCTGTTTCCATGTGTACATAAGCATATGTACTGCCTGTTTCCATGTGTACGTAATGCGTAGATGTGATGCGTCATATACTGCCTGTTTCCATGTGTACGTGAGCGTAATGCGTGCTGCCTGTTTCC
>JAXRKP010001730.1:75000-87500 GCA_037039925.1 Doris montereyensis | reverse complement strand
TATGAATAAAACAGTTGCCGCCAAGAGAGTTAAAGAAGGCAGACATACAATTTGTTGATCTTGTTTTTTTTTTTTCAGATATATTAGCAGATCTCTGGGAATATTTTTGGTTCTCTTGCCAACGACAAAATATGCATTATTTTGGAAACTGGTGGCTTGTTATCCTGTCTGTGGAACTAGCCATGATATGTAATGTCATCTTTGGTGAAGAGCTTGTGGAAGTAAATGAGGATTCAACAAAATTCAAACTGGTCCTTGATAGCTAAGGAACCCAGGTAGGAAGAGATAATCACTGCCTTCTTTTGTTCTGTCATCCATATATTTCTGTAGGTTTATAGGCTGATGACCTGTTTTATTTTTTCCTGACACGATCCTGTTTCATCTGTATGGATTCTTCATATATACTTATTTTTGCAAGATAGCTGTACATGAACTTACATAGATCTATTGAAAAAGATAATATAATGTCTTCAGCAGTTTTCATTGAAAACAGTGAAAGTCGCAAACCATGTAAATCTTAAGTTAGTAACCCCTTTTTTTCTCTCGCTTTATGAACACACGAAGCAATAGAAATCCATACAACAATCATGTCGCCCTATTGGGTCTAGTTTTTGACACTTGCAAACCGTGTATTATGTGTGTGAAAATAAATTAAAATGCGCAGCATCTGTTTCTTTAATTTTTTCAAACATTCAAAATCAGATTTACAGATTTGCAACTTTCATTGTTGAAATGTAGCCAGACAGTCAGAATTTTAAAAATGCTTATTCATTTAAGCTTAAACATTGACTAACGCAATGAATCATGTTGAACATCTAAATCCTTTGAATGAAGTGAAGAGAATGTGGGATGAAGTTTTTATCATGAACAAAATAAGCATTTGCCACTTGTAAATGCATAATAGAACTTTTCCCAATCCTGATCACAATGCTACAGTCATAATGATCAATAGCAGCTGTGTGTCTGTCATTTGGATCCCATGGTATGCTATGGTTGTACTCTAAAATTTGTTTTTATCAAATCATGTAGCCTTTTGCTTTGGTGTATTTGAAATGCTCATAGGTCATTTATCATGTCACATGATTCTGAGGATCTTTTTGTGTAATTTATTTTTATTTTCTAGCTTCCTTGCTTTGATTTTTATGTTTCTTGTTTGAGAAATAGATTTATGCACATTGTACGAATTGTGGGAAGAGATTTTTTGTATCTCTGAGTATTTCTTTCTTTCATTCTTTTTTGCAATTTGTTTTAATGTTGAGCAATGTGTGTTTATGTTTACTTTTCTTTCCCTTTGTTGCAGGTACTTGTTGTATGATGTAAATCCAGGTGAAGGCTTCAACTTAAGGCAGAGATGTTTATATGCGAGTAGCTGTGCTGGTTCAGAACTTAAACAAAGGCAGCCTGGATTCTTGTTCTGCCTCCATGGGGTCGACTGTACCATTGAAATCTAGAGACATTGGACGACAAATCAAGATTTCATGGTCAACGTTTTTTGACATTCGAAGTCTCCGTGAATTTATTCCTGTGATAGAATTTGATGAGTTCTTGAAAAGTGAGTTTTGCATCATTTTTGTCAAGTAGAAGTTTTTCAATATTCTAAAAACAAAAATCATATACAGCATGTAGTTGTTGAACCCTGGAACAAACTTCTGTAATTTCTTATTGTATGTAGGATTCTTTTTCATCTATCATATGCTTCAGCAGAGCTGCCAAGCGTCCCTCTTTAGGAGGGACAGTCCCTCCCAAATGTCATTTGTCCCTCCGGTAACCTTTCCTGCCTGTTTATTTATTTTTTGTTATGAAAATTTTCATTGTTATTGTATATTTGAAGTGGCTAGTATTAATTTGAAATGTAATTCCTTCAATACTGAGAATCAGATAATATTCTCCTGAAGCATTTACTCTTCATGCTTCTAATAGCAAATAATTGAAAGTGGAATTTTCAGTACTTCTATTTCTAATTCTGCGTCTACACGCATACAAATTCTTGTCAGGTGTCTGGTTAAAGAATTCCCTGCGATTTCAGTTTTAAAATCAAAATGTCAAAGCGACCAGGTCAATAAAATATGTCCCTCCATTTCCTTATTTGTCCCTCCCTACTCCATGTCTATCCCTCATCTTTGTTTCTAAGTTGGCAGATTTTGCTTTAGATAGATGAGCTTGGCATTCTTAGAAATCTTTCTATGGATAAATATTTCAATGGTTTAAGTCTGAGCAGGGCATTTGCTATAGACACAATCATCTCTTTAACACCCTCTTGGGTGTATCGACATGGAACAAAAACACCAAGAAAAATAATTTTAAAGCTTTGATGGTGTCAGCGTTAGAGGACATGATTTACTCGGCTGACATGTTCTGGTGATACTGCTATGGTCTCCACTACCCACAAGGAATGAACTGATTTTTATTACATTGAAACATGAGCACAGTGAAACAGAACATCTCTACCTGAATGCTAAAAACGTTTTATCTATCGAGATTAGAGAAAGCTGACAATTTCTCATTCTTGAAGAAACATCAATTTGTAAAGAGATTAATTTTAGAAGGGGGGATGTTGGACAGACAAGAACAAAAAGGATTAAGGAATAATGATATCATTCATAGAGGGACCTGAAGATGCACTTTGGGTCTGTTAGTAACATTGTACTAACATGAAGATTGCGTTTTAGGAGGAAGATGCTACTGAGGAAAAGATTATATATGGATGTTAATTGTTATTATAATTGTCATCATCATCATCAACGTCGTATTGTTTTTTTATTATTATTATTATTGTTGTTATAATTTCTCTTATTTATTATTATTATTTTTGCTACTGTTAGTATTATTATTTTGATTATTTTGTTTACATAAGGGAAAGTGGTTTTTCAATGAACATGTCAAATTTTGCTTTAGTTTTTGATGAACAAAATGCATCAATACATGAGATATGTTTGGTGAATTGTAATTTATTTAAGGATGAGTGACATTAAAGCAGTAACGAATCGGGCAAAAATATAAATCTGTATATTATCGTACAACTGTTGAATATATGACAATGTTCTCAGTTGACCTATATCTTGAATACCTTTACTTCCCCCCCCCCACACGCCCCAGTAATTCCTACCTAGTGCAGTCCTGTGTATTTTCGTTTACTAATCAATGATATTGCCCACTTCGTTTCATATCTTGCTTTTCAATAATTTTTTTCATAAAGTAATAACCTCTGACAATTATTGTGTATATATGCGGTCTTATATTTTAAAACATCCTCAAAAAATCCTACAAAATCTAGCATGCTTTGCATGAAGTTTTATTTGTTTTTGAAGAAAGAATAATATTGCTACATTCAATCTGGAAGGTGTTGGTAACATGTTTTTGTTAATTAGTGTATTTAAGTTCTACCATGGGAAGCAAAACTGATCATGGAAGAATACCTTCATCCTTCGGTGAAGGTATTCTTTCACGATCAATTTTGCGCTGTAAGCTTTAGAGCAAAAGAAACACTTTTTTGTTCTAAGTTATTGTTTAATTTACATTTCATCAGTAGAAAGTTTTGGCAGACTTATCTTCATTTGTCTAACCTGAGAGGGACTCGGTAGTCCAGAGGCAAGATGTTAGCCTCTCAATCAAAAGGTCGTGGGTTCAAGTCCCGTCAGCATTTGAGAAAATGTCTAGCTTTTTTTTTTTATTAACTTCCTCCTGGTCCAGATAGGTAGATCGACACCTTATCCCATGAGATACGGACGATAAAAAGAAGGTCCTGTATGCAGATCACAACACTCTGTGCAGGTTAAAAAACAGGGCAGTCCGGACATACTTAAAAATTCTACCAAAACCCGAAGATCACCTTAGTTGTGGATGTGAGTAAGAACAAATCAAATCAAACCAGTCTTACCTGAAAATGTCTGTTATTTTTTTATAAGAATTAAGAATGTTATTTCTTTTCTTTTCAGTCAGCAAGGAATCAGTGATAGATGAGTTGTATTACCTTCAAAATTACAAGGAAGGCTGGGATAAATGGGAGAAAAGATGGATTTTCGTCCCTGCATCAGTAATCCATATCACAAGGTGACTTGATAGTTTTACTCCTTGTTTTGGGAAAACTGTGTCTGTCAGATGAAAATATGCTTTTCAACATTTAAAATAGCTCTTGATGATATTCTTTCTTTGTTTTGGATAGAACAAAGAGAGGCTAAAATAATCAAAAGCGCATTGATTCTGTTTTCAGAAGGATTTTTAAAAGACAATAATTATTTCTACCAAGAAGCTTCATCTTCTCTCACATGCGGCAATCATTTACACTTGATTTTTATCTCTATATGATGAAAAACTTGTCTTTGATTTCTTTCTTTCTTTATCAGTTCCAATTCTACCTTTCGGTGTATGGGTTCAAAGACCGGAGATGATCTTTTTCCAGGATGCCCTGTCCTGGCATTTTCTGTTTCCTTCCAAAAATGTTAAATTTCTATTCTTCAATGTCTCTTTTATATCTTCTTCCCACTTTCTCCGAGGTCTCGTTTTTGGTCTTTTACCTCGGGCTTTAGCACTGTATACTGATTTAGCTATTCTGTTATCTTTCATTCTGTTTAATGCCCAAACCATCTCAATTGATTCATTTCTTTCTTAGCTTTTATGCCATCTGCTTTGTTTTGATCTCTCTTATTGTTGTGTTTCTGATTTCCCTACTACTCTTCTTAGATATTTCATTTCAGCTGCCTGTACTCTACTGTATTCTCTACTGTCTAAGGTCCAGGTTTCACTGCCATTAGGACAATAAACTGTTTGTATACTGTTTTTGTTGACAATTCTTGTTTACCTACAAATGCCTTTCCTAGATGGTTATATATTGCACTTGCCCTTTGGATTATCTGGCTGATTTCTTCTCTTAGTTTTCCCTCAGAGTTAATCATTACTGCTAGGTAATTGTAGCTGTGAACTTGTTCTAAATTCTCCCTGCCCAATTTAAGATTTTGTGTTTTAGCTTCCCTAGTTACTAGCATTGCTTTGGTTTTCTTTGCATTTACTGTCATTCCTCTTTTATTTAGTTCATTGCTCATAATGTTGATATTCGACTGAAAGTCACTTTCTGTTTTTCCAAGCAGACCTAAATCATTGGCAAATGAGAGCATTAATACATTTACTGGTTTGAGCTTTCACATACCTACAGTCATTTGCTTCATTTTTGAGGATGCCTTTGCCACTGAATCCATAAATGTGATAAACAAAAGAGGACTTAGGATACAGCCCTTTCTTATCCCTATATCTACATCAAATTGTGCAGATATGTTTCCAGCTACTCTCACTGCACATGTTGGTTTATTGTAAAAGCTTTTAATGACTTCTATTACATTTTGCTCTACATTGTGTTCTTTTAAGGAGTGCCACAGTTCGTCCCTCCTCACAGTATCAAACGCCTTTTCTAGATCTATAAAACACAGGTGCAAGTCAATGTTTCTCTCAAGGAATTTTTCTATTATTTGTCTAATTGTAAATATGTGGTCCTGTACACTTCTTCCTGGTCTAAATCCACTCTGGTATTCTTCAATCTGATCCTCTACTCTTTTCCTTAGTCTCATTTCAAGAATTCTGGCGTACACTTTTCCTGGTACGCTAAGTAGTGATATCCCTCTATAGTTTGAGCATTACATAGTTGATCCTTTCTTATGTATTGGTACTACCATTCCCTTTTTTTCCAGTCGTCTGGCACCTGTTTGGACTTCCATGCTTGTTGGCATGTTGCATGTAGTAGTTTGTCTGCCTCTCTCCCTTGGTTTTTAATCATTTCTGGATAAACTTGATCTGCTCCTGGGCTTTTCCTAATTTCATTTTTCTTATAGCTGTTTGGATTTCTTCCATTGATATATCTACATCTTCAGCTGTCTCCTCTGGATTACTTGTTACTCTTACTAATTGATCTTTACTCCTTGTTTCATATGTTCTGGAGGGATTATGTAATTGTTGAAAATACTTTCTCCACGTTTCCATGATTTGGTTGTCTCCTTTCATTATTTCTCCTTTGGCATTCTTAATTTGTTGTATTGGGCATACTTTGGTCTTTCTCATGCTCTTCATTGCCCCCAGAACAGCTTTTGATTTCCTTGATAGCTTTCTTGAAGTCTTCGTCCAAACTCTTTCCATTGTTCCTGTTTTGCTTTCCTCACTTCCTCTTTGGCGATAGTTCCTTTACTCACGTAATCTATCCTATCCTCTGGTCTCTTTGTTTGGAAGTATTTCTTCCAGGCATCCTTCTTTTCTTTGATCTTAGTTTTGACATTCTCATTCCACCATGCTGTTCTTTTCCCATCTCCTTTAAATTGTTTCCTACCACAGACCTCTTCAGTACAACTGAGGAGTGTTTTTTTATACAATTGCACTTTTCTTCTATTGTGCTATCATTCAGATCCATCTGCCTTTCATGGATAAATCTTTTTATCCTTGATTGGTATATCTCTTTTACTATTGGTTTATTTAGTTCCTCTATTTTGAGTTTAGTAGCTTTCTTCTCTTTCGTTTTCTGTGTGTTTTCTTCAGTCAGTAATCTCATTTTGGCAATCACTAGGTGATGATCACTAAATATTTCTACTCCTCTGTTTACTCTTGCATCCAATGTACTGTAAAAAAAAAAGGAGCTGCTAACTATTATGTAGTCTATCATTGACTTTTCACACCTGTCTTCATTTACTCTTGTATATTTGTGGATATCTTGATGAGGAAAAAAGGTGTTGGCTATTTTCATGTTATTCTTTAGGCAAAAATCTATTAGTCTCTCTCCATTTGGATAAGTTGTTGTCTCTCCTTCTTTACCTATTACTCCTCCTGATGTTTCTATATTGTTGCCTACTCTAGCGTTTAAATCTCCTAAAAGCATTAGTTCCTGTTTGTGTTTAAGATTCTCTGCAGCTATTTGTAAATCGTTTTCGAAGGTATCTTTTTCTTCTTTAGTTGCATCTTCGTTTGGTCCATAAGCTATTAATAATTTAATTTGTCTTTCTTTTGGTTTAATATTTACATCTAATAGCAGTGGGCTTATACATTTCCAACTTTCTAGTAACTTTTCATGCCTTTATGCACTAGAAGGCCTACTCTTGCTCTAGCTCTATCTTTGACATCTACTCCTGAGAAGATTAAAATATGTTTGGTCCTACATTTTCTATTCCTTGTCCTTTTTTCTTTGTTTCTGTAAAACCAAAGTGTCTACTTTGAATTTTTTCATTTCTTCAACTAATTCTAACTCTTTTCCATTTATATTCCAAAAATCACAGTCCGTGTTCGTTTCCATTTTTGTAGTTGAAAGGTCAAACCGGTTATATTATATGTATATTTCTCTGCATCAGTTAGGTTTCAGATAAGCAGGGATTAGCCCACTGTTCCCTAGGCAGATGGTGGGGCTGTCACCTTGAGACCCCTATCAGGCCTTATTATTTTCTGTCAGGGTTAACTCCCTTAGCCTTTGGTCATTCAAGACCAGCCTGCAAGGCATCAGGTCGTTTTCTGTCAGGGTTAACTCCTTAGCCTTTGGTCAGTCAAGACCAACCTGCAAGGCAGCAGGTCCTGTCAGGGTTAACTCCCTTAGCCTTTGGTCAGCCAAGACCGGCCTCAAGGTAGCAAGAGACTCATGGAGGGTGGGATCATCTACTCCCCGCACAGGTGCTTATCTGTCCACTGCCCGGACCTTTGATTTGACCAGCATTAATCTTCTTTTGCAATTCTTGCTCAATTTTTAAAGGATAGTTTTGTTTTGTTTCCTTTGTTTTTGTTTTCATTTTTAAACTTAATCTCTTTTTTGTTACTTACTTTCAACCCTTATACAAAATAAACTTTCTTTAAGGCCATTATGGCCTATGGAGCCATGGTTTATCCCAGTATCTTCATTGTGAAATGCAACAGGTGATAATAATCACCTCCTGGACAGATGCTAATCTGATGCAGGTTTTTACTCCCAGGCTAGTGCTTGTACCCATTTGCACCTGGGTCTTTCCCAACGAACTCAATATTGGTCCTAGTTTTGCTACAATTTGATCCCATCCCAAGTCCGGCAGCCTAATCACTCTGCCACTGATGCCACTTCCAACCCTTGGTAAAGGTAAACAGAGTCATGATGTTTTTAATTTTTCCTCACTGTCTATGTATTATGTCACTTCACATCATCGAGGCATGTGAAAGCTGCAAGGTCAGAGAGAACACTTAGCAGCGAGGTACAAATTCCACCCAGTGAATTTAGCATTCGCTCCTGGTGGTGAAGCAGTGAGAGGCTGCTGATATATTATTTGTAAAAGATGAAATGTATTTCGTAATGTTTATTTCATGATGAAATTGTGTAGCATGAGATCAAATAGGTGACACGTTTAACATCACATATGATTTTTTCTCTCTTTGCCATTCTATTTTTGATTGTCAAGAATTGCTTTATTGTTCTTATTTATTAAAGGATTCCTCATCCACCAAGTGGAATGGATGGTTTTTTGGTTATGAAGAGGAAGTTGCTGCGTCTAAGATGAGTTGCATCTCTGTTCTTGGTCATGCCAGTTTGATGAAAGATTTTTTGATAACCAATACCACAGGCAGGTGTGTAAACATTTGGGGGACAGAGATTATCGATATAAATTTAAGTCCAATTAATTATGAAAACAAAAGTGATTCATTAGTGTATTACCTATATGCCAGTTTAAGTTAAATTCATTTTTGTAAATAGAACATGTAGATCTTTTGCAATTTGAAGAAAATCAATTATTTCTTGTTTTCAGCAATTAGTCACAGCCTGCTATAATTATCTCCCTTTCAATTAGTTTTAATTGTCTTTAGAAGAGTTTTGTCAGTCCTCACAATAATAGACAATTCAGGGAAATCTTATTTGCAAGACTATTTTGCAAGCTTTTCACATTCTGTTTTTATATCCGTTTTTTATTGGCGTAGGGTTTGGCTTCACCTACATATTTATATCAATCACTTTCTCTTGAAAATTAGGCTAAAACTCTTTCCAGGGCCAAAAAGGCAGAGCCTGGACTTAAATCTCATGGAAATCCTAAGCACATTAGAAGTTCATGAGAGATTCTTTCTTCTTTGTTCCAGATGAGAATGTTTTGTCGTTTTGACTTACTATTTGTTCAAATGTCCTAATTCAAAGTTCTAAGATCATAATCAAAGTGGGTTTTTATTTTATTTTACAAAATTGAATGCGACTACAGTACAGTCACAATACCGTCTGACTCCTTCCAGCTGACTTTTAGTTATATCGTGGTCAGACGATCATGACTCACTCTATTTACAATGTTGATGTTGCCTGTATGGAAGCGGTTTACAATGTTGATGTTGCCTGTATGGAAACGGTTTACAATGTTGATGTTGCCTGTATAGGAAACGGTTTACAATGTTGATGTTGCCTGAGAAACGGTTTACAATGTTGATGTTGCCTGTAAAAACGAGAATCAAACAAAGGAATTATCCAACTGATTAGTTGTGTCCTAGATCAGATCTCATGGGAAATTAAATCCATATTTGTATTGGTGTACTTTGTACACAAGAACAGTATAAATCTATGGGATGTATGAATTAATGGGAGAAAAAGAGCTTACATAATTCTAAAATTTTAATGCGTGCAATAACTGTTGCCAAATGGTTAGGCCACCAGACTTTGGATAATCAATAAATCACGTCCCGGATTCGAATCCTACTAAACATAGGTCCGATGTTGTGTTCCTTGGGAAAGACCTTTAACATGCATTTTCGGTACAAGCACTAGTTTGGGAGTAAACATCTGCATCAGACCAGTGTCATGTCTAGGAGGTGATTATTATCACCTGTTCCACTTCACACTAGTGAAACCAGGATAAACTCTGGCTCTCTGGGCCATAATGGCCTTGAAGCATATCTACTTTACTTTGCATATTTGGGTAGAACAATCATTTATGTACAAGTTTATGGCAGAAAAATGTCCATATGACGTATAATTTTTTTGTTGCAAAATATTTTGTAGGCGAGGATAGGTAAAAACAGTCAAAATTTTGACTTCAATTACCCTAACACTGAGTGAGAAGATGGCAGTAAGAACCCGTGTATTGGCGGCTAATCGCTAAATGTGGCAGCACTAGCTTCGCTTGGCTTTCGCCGACACCGCACGTCGATTTGCCCCAGCACTGTGTGACGTAAGAGGAGTTGCACGTCAGTGTGTAAACACACCCACAAGCATAGGAATAGAGAAAAAATCCCAGAAAACTGGTCATTTCGATGTCTGTTTTCACAACAGTGCACATCTTAACCTAGATTTACAATTCTCTTGACATTAGTAACAATACCAGAGACTGTTGAAAGAGATAGGGGTTGCTACAAGAAGGGCAATCCATCTCAAGTGTTTGCTTTATGTTATTTTCTATTCATTTCTGTACTTGCATTTTTCTCGAAATGTAGTTTTTTCACACTAACATTCTATGTCCTCTGTCATTTACCAAACGATCTGTATTGTATTTGGCACACAGGTTTCTCTTGTCAATGTTAATAGAATGATGTCTGGGTTTTTTGATAACACACACACACCTTTAATAACAAGCCGAGATGAAGATTTATTTCCTTTCCAAGCTGTGATATTTATATTTCAAGGGAAGCAACTCATGGAGTTTTCTTACAACAGGAACTTCTTCCAAAACTGCAAGGGATCAGCATTAGGGTCAGGACCTTTTATTAGAAACCTGAAGAAACCTTTAATCTTCAATATAAAATTTTTGACTTTTTCCCTCCATTCGCTTTTCATTTTCAGATCTATCATGTTTGACAGAGCGGAAGTTTTAATTCATGATCGTTATGGAGATGCTGTATTTTGGAAGGTATGAACAGCTCCTTCTTTCTCTATGTAAAGATTTATTTGAATTGTTGATATTATTGGATCTTTAATTACAATTGCAAGAATGCTGGAAGGGAATTACTTAATGATTTAAATCAAAATTTAAAATCTCATTTCATTCATGTCCCATCTCAAAAGGTATCATCTGGGGGGGGGGGGTGGGGGGTTTCCATCCTTTTTATTCTTTTCTTTATTTTCTGAATTTATTTATATGATCTGAGCTTTTCCTTTAATGCTACAAATCTTTTTTTTAGTTTGGTAATTTCCTTATTGTATTACCTTTTCGAGGAAAAAAATGTCATAAGGAAGATGCATTTAAAAACATAAAAGGAAGTTCCTTAAAACTTAATGCTGGATAAAATGGTTGCTTTGCTGCTTCATGTTTTTTGTTTTAATTTTTGTAGTGCAGACGAAGCATGCGTTTTGCCAAACATTTACGGGACATTGCAGATGATTTTAGGAGAGAGTATTTGGATTCCATGAATGAAGAGGATGGAACAGTGTTAGATGAAGACTGGATGAAGATGAAGGTAAGTACCAAATGCAAATTCAAATTCAAATAAACTTTTTTCATCCCAAAGAAAGTTTGCATTGGATTAACACCATGTAACAATTACAATTGATTAACAAATCAATACAATTAACAAAAATATGATGTATTTTTATAACCAGTTTTCTTGGTGTTGCTGATAATGATTTGGGATAATGAGCTCCTGGATTCGAATCCTAGCAAACTAGTTCCAACGTTATGTTCCTTAGGAAAGATAGGTACAGATGGGTACAATACCATACAAGCACTGGCTTGGAGTAAAACCTACATCAGACTAGCTTCTGTTCAAGAGGTGACAATCATCACCTGTTCCACTTCATGCTATAGATATTGGGATACGCTCCAGCTTTATAAGTCATAATGGATGTTACTCATTTTTCTAACCAACTTGTTATGACTTGCAAACATAACTTAAAACAGATGATAGAAAGTTCAGTTTCACTTGAGTGTTGGAGCAACAGACATGCGATGAGTTATCAGAGAGAAAACAACACAACCAGTCGGTTTGGACTTTATTTTAGGTATCCAGACAGAGAGTGTAGACAATCAAAAACAATGTGTGAGTTTAATATAAGAAAGAATCACAAGGTGTCAGATGGACGTGTAGGATATGTGACAATGCATTAGAACAAAGAGAAACAATGCGTAGCTGGAATGAATATGTACACATACTCTTCTGTGTCTCAGTACAGACGGATGGACTTACATGTACACACAACAAAATTGAAACAGCTGACATCTACTTTCCTAGACTTTCCATAGTACTGCATACTTGCTGTTTGTAATTTTTTAATTGCCTATACAACAGCATCCATTTGGTTGTGATTGTCTTGCTTGATAACGGAATATCATTTTCATATTTTGTTTAGAGAAAATACGGTGATGCCACTGGGGGACCTTATTTGGGGTACATCTTCGTCGTGGAGATTTTGTACAAGTCCGGAAAAAGGATACGCCCTCTTTGACCATTGCTGCTGAGCAAATTGCAACATTATTGAAGAAATTTGACTTGAAAAAAGTTTTTATTGCTACAGATGCTCCTACAGAAGGTAAGATAATGTCTTTCGATGAATACATTTGACTTTCTCACAAATCTTTCCTCCAATAGTCATAGTTGAAGTATAGCAGCATAGA
>JAXRKP010001730.1:40000-72500 GCA_037039925.1 Doris montereyensis | reverse complement strand
CTACTGTCCAGGCAAAACTTCTTTTTTTAAATTTTACCAAAAAAAACTCACGGTCACTTAAGTTGTAGATGTGGATAAATGAAATGAAATCAAAAATACTTTTTAATTAATGTGTAAAAATATCTAGAATATTGGGAATGTTGATGAGTATAAGTAGGCCTACTCGTATGTGGTTATGAAACGAGGATGAGTCCTTCTTCTGAACTTTCCATGACTTGTCAATGCAAATGTTATTGTTAAAAGGGATCCATTAAGATACAAAGTACCAACTTCAAAATCACATTCACCACCATTTTTAGTTCAATCTTAGTCATTTTCTTCTTCAGTGCGGTTGGGTTTTTTAAAAAAGTCATTGTGGAGATTTTATCCAAGGCTTGCTTGTAGAATTTCACTTCACCGACAAGAGATTTTTGTTTTTGTTTAGCCTAACAACTGAAGGAGTGCTTAGAGACCTGAATTATCGGATGAAGACAAAGTTGATTACAACGATTCTTATCCTGGTAGTGACTGGGGTAGTGATAAGTCAAGATCTAGAACTAAACCAGAATTTAGATGAGGATTGATGTTTTACAGGCTAGGCCATGGCACAGGATGTACAACCAATGATCCCCACAACTTGATAATAACCAGTCTATCACTCAGTATCAAGACATTGTTAAATGATTGTAGTGAGATAAGATAGAGAGCCAGGAGTATGTCTAAAATCTATCCGTCGCTCTTTATTAGTCTTTTCCTGTGTCTGAAAAAGAATATTTGAAATTTGAAATGAAATGTTTTAGTTTTAAAATGATCAAATAATTCTTATTTCTTCCCCCTATCCAAATGGAACTATATATATCTATATATATAAAGCTGAACGTCTCCAAATTTGACCGCGTATAATCAGGCACCGTTGTACCCACAACCTCCATATTTCGCATGTAGATTTCAAATAGCCTGCTTTAGGTTCTTAGCAAATAAACTCTTGGATCAAATTAGTATTTTAATTGAAAAAGATTGTTTTGCCTTCGATCCATGAAACTTTTTATTGTTACTAGATCTAATTTCTTAATTTCCGGTACAGTAAAAAGCCCCCATAACTTCAGTAGTGAGTACTACGTAAAAAGCTCGCTTAACTTCAGCATCGAGTGCTAGTTTGATCAAGTGATGGTACTTGATATCACCCATAACCGATGGTTTCTGAGTTAACCGCAGACAAAGTTCAAGAGACGCAACTTTATAATAAAAGGAAATCATAATCCAACATTCTTTATTTGTATATATATGTAACGCATTCCTTTGTTTTTACATTATATTGACAGGCATTTCACTGGTACTAGAGAGTCAACATTTTCTTTTCGCATACAAGATGAAAGAGAAATATTAGGATTTCATCCTCATGCAACATTCAATCGTCTTTGCACAAAGAAAGGAGAATGTGAGCAGCCGTCACAGTGGAAAATAGTGTACTAAGGACTCATTGTCTTTTACCCCCATTGAAAAAAAACTAAAACAGCTCATCATTTATGACTAGAATATTTCATTAAAGAGAAAGTTTAACCCTTTGAACCCGATTCACCGGTAAACCAGTGTGTGGATGTTGTCATTACTTCAAATACTTCTATGACCACACTTTCTATACTTAACTAATCAATTACATAGCTTCATTGTAGTAATATGCTAAAAGCTTCCTAGGCAACGTGGACATGGTAGCTTCCTTGTGGTGGTAACTTTGAACGTGTTACTGTGAAAAAGTGATAAATTCAATATGAAGTGATCAATTTCTCCCAAGCCTAGACTTTCCACGTGTAAACATCAACTATCAGCCTTGTTTGCAACTGAAGGAGTGCTTAGAGACCTGAATTATCGGATGAAGACGAAGTTGATTACAACGATTCTTATCCTGGTAGTGACTGGGGTAGTGATAAGTCTAGATCTAGAACTAAACCAGAATTTAGATGAGGATTGATGTTTTACAGACTAGGCCATGGCACAGGACCTACAACTGATGGGGATGGAGAAACTATTGATGTACACCTAGACAAAGGATGTATATTGGCATTAAATTAAAGGTGTATCATCCTGTGCGTTTATTTAAACCATAAAATTGTGTGCCTTCCCCCCCCCCCCCCCCCCATATCATGTAGCATTTGTAGGAAGGGGATTGTTGAGGGGTGGGAAAATGCTTAGGGAGCCCGGTGAGGGGAATTTTTAGCCCCAGCAAGTCAAGGTTCAAAGGGTTAAGCACAAAAGACGCTTCTCTTAACAATGTCTACCACTCTGACTTCATCTCAATATAATAGCCAGTCAATTAGGAGGCACACTGATCACTAACTATATTTAAAATCACTCATTTTGTCTATGATATTGCTTTATAGTAGAAACGGCCTAACCTATTCAGACAATGCTAATCATTTAACGAATGTGTTTGAATGTAAATGTGTATTAAATTTGTTAGAGTTGCATTTATACCACGAAATAGATGTTCATATTGTATGTACTCACGATAATTAATATGTTCATTGAAACATTTTGCTTGTAAAGTACCAGTTCCATTTTAAGGCAAACCTTGAAAGGATGTGAAAACAAGATCGGCAGATTTCATGCTGCATTGTTTGCTGTCTCAAAATTTGCCCCAGAAGACTAGGGACCACTTTAATTCATTGCTATGTCATTCCTTGCAACCTATTGTTTGCTGTAAGTCCTGGTCAAATTTTGAAAAAAAGTCGATCACATAAAGATGTATTCATAGCCTGTATTCCTGCACAAGTGCAAGCTCACTGACTACATCATTTATCCCTCAACAGGCCATATCATTTAAAATCCTTCTCAACTCCCTGGGAGCATACCATACAGCCTGGTAAGCACTTCATACTAACACTCATTCACACCTGAGTCAAGTGAAGAAAGCAGACTGAACACCTTTCCTAGGAGTGCAGTGATGTGGAAAAAAACACCTGGGCCACCCATGGGGTGTTGTTGGTATTACAAACTCACAACACAACGATTTGCTACAATGCCTCTAAATGTGTGAATGTCTTGCATATAGCAATTAACACAGACCATCATTATACAACAACTGCTAAGTCAGAGGCAAAATATATCCTTCAACAAGAAAACTTAATTGAAAGTGTTTGTGCAACAATATTGTAAAACTTAAATACCAATCATATCAAATAGTTGAAGTGATTTTGCTCAAGAATTTTAATCTTTACATCAATGATTTTATTTATTGATGCCTTGAAATAATGTGAGTGTAAACACCTTACTGCCTAATGTGTAATTTATGCCTCTTTTTACTTGGAGATGAGAGAGAGAGAGAGGGGGAGAGGAGAGAGAGAGAGAGAGAGAGAGAGAGAGAGAGAGAGAGAGAGAGAGAGAGAGAGAGAGAGAGAGAGAGAGAGAGAGAGAGAGAGAGAGAGAGGAGGGAGGGAGGGAGGGAGGGAGGGAGGGAGAGAGAGAGAGAGAGAGAGAGAGAGAGAGAGAGAAGAGAGAGAGAGAGAGAGAGAGAGAGAGAGAGTGTGTGTGTGTGTGTTTGTATAAAAGAGGGAGGAGGGAGGAAGGGAAAGAGAGGGAGAGAGAAATACAGGAGGGGGAACAGGCCTTAACAGTTTGTCAGTTTCTTCAGTAATGTGTTATTTGGTTGTGAGTACTCTACACATGCTATCACATATATTGTTTACGTTAATATTCACATAGAGCTGTTTGTTTTATGTTCACGGTAAATATTTCTTTGCATTTTGTGCAATGTAAAATCCTTTCTATAGTTTGGAGAAGAGTTTTGTTTTGCTTTGTAATTCAATATAGTTGATGATCGCTGGTTGATAGAAATGTTTATTATGTGTTAGATTGTTGTTTATATTTCTTTCTTTTTCACTATTTTTTGTATACATATATAGATCGTCTACACAATTCTGAGTTGATTGTTCTTTGCAAGTCAAAGGTTCTTTTGCCAGATCATTAAGAGTGACCATATTTTGCATGTTGGTTCTAAATGAACCCAAGATCGTTTATATTTGAGAAATGTTTCTAACATAAATGGCGTTATATAAGTTAAATTTCATCGTTTCTCTACAGTCGAGTAGAATTTTCATGTACTCAAACTCGCATTTTAAATTAGCAGGCTTTATCATTAAAAAGTTGGAATAGTATCGTTCACCAACCGGAGTATTATTATGCACTGAATAACACACATGATTTCCATGTGCTTTCTCTTAGCCGATGCTCAAATTATTCTGGCTTTAGGGGTTTCATTTTGATGAAGCATATGTTAATTTCGTGTATCTTATTTATCACGTCTTATTTTTCCTTTAAATTGCCTTGTTTCTTTTTTTTTGCTTTTGGTAATTCATTCATTGGCAAAATTTGTTCTTTTTAATCTGAGAAGGGAGCTGAAGATATGTGTCCTCTTTTTAGATGTTTACCTGAAAATTGTTCCATCACTAACTGATTATTTGTGACTCATGTAACGTCTGTACCATGTCAGTTAAGCATGCCTTACTGTTGTAAATTTCAACGCGTTGGATGATTCATCCTTCGTTTTTGGCTTTATTCAATATTCCGATGTGTTTCCAAGCATTTTGTCTCATTTTTCATTGTACGACGGATGCCTTTTTCTCATCCTCAAGTCTTTGTCTTTTCTTGCCTTATTTGTCTTGTACTTTTTCTAAAATTGTATTCCTGTATGAGTGGCATCATGATTACCGTGTGACTGATCAGTTCATCGTTTTGTGTCGTCTTTGACAAGCAAATGGTAAATTCGGAGCGATTTGTTTGTATTCATACATAATATATATGGGTCTCGGCGTGGGTCAATAATGGGTCAATAATATGGGTGTCCATGTTTCTACCATTCTGTGCCTTATTTTTCCTGTTTCCGCATTCACTCTTATTTACACCTCTTTACTGTCTCACAACTTGAACAAATATTAGAGCGTAGAACTGTACTAAGGCAAACTTTCATACAACACATAATGATGTCATTATAGTGGAATATCATTCATACCAATATGATTCATGTCTCCCTTATCTTTGATGTGGCATACATTTCATCACATGTTAGAAGTGCTTTTACCACTTTTTTTTTTAATCTGTTGATATTTCAAAATTTAGTTTGGTATACTTTCCACTGAATTTTATTTTGCAATAAGTATCCATATTGGTTTACTGCACTCATCTGCATTATTCATATTGATCACAAAGGTCGAGATGATTTTAAGTTCTCTAGGTAGCAACCTTACTATCATTCCTATATTGTTGTATTGTAACATGGTGCCACTCTGCCAAACTATGATCTCAGAGCCCTATATTACAAAAATTAGAATTCATCACTAACAGGAGTAACAGATACGCATGCCTCTTTCAGCATTTTCCTATCCCATTTAACATCAATCAGTACAGCTGATATAGTAAAGACTGGGTGAATGGTGAGAAGTCGTGGTAAAAATGCCTATAGAAAAGCACAAGTCTTGACTGACTGAAATATTGAATTGTTTGATGAAAGCAATGGCTGGGTTATCCATAATACCCTCGATGGCCATCAGAAAATCTGCCCCTGAGAAGGAGCTAAGCGGGTTCCTGCATTGAAAGGGAGACCTCCTTGTACCCAATGTAACTATGGGGACCCCGATGGCCAAAAGAATTAAGCCGCAGGTCCTGCAACTGACCCCGAAGCCAACTGATGCTGTAAGAGACAATGTCATTCTTTCAAGGGCTTTCTCAGAGCTCAAAGGACCCATGTCCATTTAGAAGAAGAAGGTTAAAGGTTTGGAAGTGATAGTTATCCACAGTAAGGATTTCAGGGACATAGGAAGATCGAATATGATTACAATTTAAAAATTGTATATATCAGAGCATTATGAAGGATGTCTGACTGTGGAAACTTAAGTTATAAAATACATTGTGCTGACAGTTTGATATATTTTTGTTTGTTCTATACGAGAAATGCATAAATTATTTTTACACAGCAAACAGGGAGGTTTACATCAAGAGTATTTTTGTCATGTGTGCTGCTGGTGTTAGGTCTCTAGCAAGGATTGTATGAGAAAGAAATGTAACACTGTTTCAAGCAGGAAATAACCAATATAATGTCAATATAATGTGTAACATTTGAGATGGTAATTGTCAAATATAGATTATGGAGATGCAAATGATCTAAAGAGAAGAAAAGAATATTGAATACTAATTGTTTTGATGCTTATAAATTTGTTTTCTCTGATTGTGATATTTATATGTTTTATGGAAATGTTTTTTTTATGAAATATTGAGAGATGTAAGGACACAAAAACATACACATACAGAAATATATCATGGTTGTATGAATTTAAGGAAATCATTTGTGCTTCCTTGGATGACTAAAGTTTCAACTGTATTATGTGATTGAAATTCCTAATTTGATTGTTAGTTTTACACTGTAAAAGATAATGTGTCACAATTTGCGTTAACTTTCACTTGTGAATCATTTGAATGAGATTGTCACATAAGTTCAGATTTTATTTCAAGATATCATATTGATTTCTTGCCATTATGAATGAAGCTATTGGAATTCGATATTATCTCTTCATGTAGACGGACAGACGCTATGCTGTATATCTAGAATAACTGCAATCTTGTGCCATTGCTTCACTGGACTGGTGTGTGTATTTTTTAAATATTTTTATTCCGTTTTGAATCTCTTTTTCCTGCTTATCAAAGAGTCAAGCAAATGTCACATCACAATGCATAGTATTTTACTCAATAAAAAAATTAACAACGATTTTGACGACTCAATAATCTTTGATGATTCATCATTGCATTGGCAATAATTTATCTTTCTTTCCTTCCCTCCCTCACCCTTTTATCTCTTATTCCATTTTATGATGTTATGTAGTTTATCCCACCACTTACTTTCTATTAATGTTTTATGTTCCTTTATTCATTTCTACATATTAATATTGATATATTTTACTTTTATACAGAACTTGCATAACTGGTTTTTTGCACCAGTAACTGCTAGTCACCACCAGTTTTCATTCTCCCATAGTTCTTACGTTTTGCATGACGAAGGATGCACAGTGGCGGGAAAATTTCTGTTCGGCCTGGCTGTTACTATGTAATTTGTTACTGTTCTTCTTGATGAACTGACGGCCGTACTGCAGTGTTATTCCTTTTTATGTATTGTGTTGTGAAGGGCTAATAGGATGGAGAGATCGTGCACATGGAATCAATACTAAGGTGAAAGATTTGCTATAAATTTCAGAGTAAACTAATACTATATCCCTGTGGGTTCTTTGTCCTGTGCAAATGATATAAGAAAGATGCAAAAGGGAGAAGGGTGCTCTAAGAAAAGAAAAAAAAGGTATCATATTTCTTATTTCTTTATTTATAGGAAACGAAATTGCAGAGAAAAGTTGTTGGGTTTTTTTATAACAAAATTTAGTACAAAATCTGGGCTCCAGACAAGTCATTCAGTTGCAGATCAAAGCAACCACAAAGCAATCCAAAGTGAAAAGAACAATTGATCTTTTGTGTCAAGGTGCTCAGTGGTAGCTATGGCACTTCACTTCAAATAATGGACACAGTTATATTATTTGTAGACCTTTGAATATGGTAGGCCACCTTGATTGATCATATCTTGAGCGAAAATCACAAGAAACCGAAATCGTAGAGAAAATTGTAGCTTCAGCTCACAATGTTGAATGTTAAAATCCGTTTTAGCTATGATATTTTTGTTCTTTTGTTCTCTGTTTCATTTTCCCCGTCTTTCCCCATTATCTCTTTCTTTGTTTTATTGAAATTTGCGTCAAGTTCACATTGAAAACAATAACAAACCCCTTTCTCCTAAATCCTTTTATCTTAATTTACTTCAACTGGTTACTTTTACCCTTTTCTTATGTTAGACTATCGTCAAAATCACACCAACAAACATCCTCCTATGTACACCAGATGGCATCCTTTGTCAACTACTCCAATCAAATCTCCCTGCGCTGGTACTCAGTGTCAAGTTTAGGTCTGCGTATAAAGATTTGTGCTCATATGGGGCTATTACCAAAAGGAAGACGTAGGCAAAAACGGTGGCAAAGAATGTAATACTGAAGAGCAGCCTGTCCACTACCGTTGCTATAGTCTGCCATTCGGCTACCATAACTTTGGCTTTGGTCAACACAAGCCTTGACCTCAAGTCTGTGTATTGATCCAAATGGTGAGTGTTTGTGGGGCTCGGTTTCTGACACGGGGCAGATCTATTTGCTAATGTGGTTTGAGAGTGAAAAGAGAATGGAGGTCTATGGGACGTAAAGAAATCATCACGCATATCGCATGTTATAGTATTATCCATGACCTCATTGCTTCTAGTTGGGTCAAAGTCGTCTCGTAACAGCCAAACATCTTCTACGTCATGATCTAGATCACGTGGTATCCAAACGTCATCTGAACTGTCAGTACATTCACAGAACGTTTCCCGTGTTTGAACATTAGATGGATTGGACAAATTTTGAAGTTTTGCAGCTTGTTCATGCTTACGTTTTTCACGACAGAGTTCTTTTGGTGTCTTTGTATGATGGAAAGACTTGTCTGGGTAGTGTGAGCTTTTGGAACACTGCCTTCAGCTGAGCGCTGGACACTCTTTTGCGGTTCAAAATGCAACTTTGGGGATGGCAAATCGGTTGAGTTTTGTATGTGATTTGAGGCTGGATGCATCGACGTCGATGACGACGGTATGTAGGCTGTGGGTGGTTTAGAATTAGTCACGGGGGATGAGGAGAGCTTGCTTGATGTACAAGATAATGAATCGCTGAATTGGCTCGGTATTAAATATTGCTTTAGTTGAGATGTTTTAGAGTTTTGAAATGCCCGAGAGGCACACTGACATGATTCTACAATATTGCAACTTCCATCCTTGGAAATACATTTTAAATTTTGTCCATTGCTTTTGGTAAGACAAAATGTATTCTTAAAGGCTGGGGTTTCCACTTCAGGATCATTATAGGAGAAATTCAAAGGTGGATTCTCATGCTTATCGTATGATTCTTTTATAGGAGATACGCCTTTTTTTTTTCAACCACATTTACTGGATGGGGATGTTGAATACATGAAGACTCTAATATATCATAGGATGTCTGTATTGGATTGTCTGTATTTTTACTATCAGATTTACTTGATGAATGTCCATGGTCTGCAGAGGCCACACCAGAAACCGTGTTATTTTGATCAGCTACATGCTTTTGAAACACAATTTTGCCATTGAAGGTTTTGCCCACGGAAGAAGATACCACATCTTGATTGACACGTTCTTCATCAAGTTGATGGTCTTGTGGTGAAAACAAAAGTCCTTCGCCATGAGCGTTGTTTATTGAATTACTTGAACTGTTCTTCGAATCACATTTTCCGTTACAACTCAGATTTACATATTCCTTCTCATCTCTATCGTCCGAAGATATGTGTAAACAACTAAAAGTCTTTAATGGAGTCGAGTTTTGATGAATCGTTGAATTGTGTTCATCGGTACAATGAAAACCCGAGTTGAAATCTCTCTTATTGCATGTATCCGTGTGCTGGATACATTCTGACGGGTCATGCGGTAAGCGCTGATGTTCGTTGCTCAAATTCACGTCTTCAGAACTTGAACTCTCCTGATATCCCCTGATGGTATCCGTTTGATTCTCTTTTGACCTTGACCTTCGGAAACACCACAGGTCTCACCTTCGCCTTCAGTCGGCGATGTGGAAGACATCTGATCAAAAACGTAACGATCGTAGTCATGAGGCGAGGAGACGTGCCAGCTCCTCTTGCGCTTTCTACTTTTGCTACGTTGGTGTTTGCTGTATTGGTCGTAGCAGCTCATTTCATATCTGGCCAAGTCGACTTTGTTGTGCATCAGGTAAAAATGACAATGACTCGGCTGTAGAATATAGACATGTAAACGAATTAGAACACTGCTTTTGAAAAAAATGTTGATTTTTATGATCAAATATTTACTGGAATTTTGAGAGAGGAAAAAGAGGGGGGGGGGGGGAGAATCCTGACAGCATCCCAGAATTTTAAACATGTACATTTCTCACCCTGATTTGACCAGCTTTTATTTGTACACATTGTGTGTAATTATCAATCCTATGTTTAATATAGATGTGTAAATATACATACATATATATATAAAGGGTTTGTAGAAAACAAGTTTGTGAACCATGAGGTGGCATCTCTAGCTTTGTTCAGTGTTTTGTTGTTTATTTTGTTCCGAAGACGTTTTTTTGTTATACTGTTTTTCAATACCAAAAAAGATGCTAAACGCTATTGAAATAAGTCCATCAATAATGACAGGATAACCTCAAGGCACTTTACATAATAATAACATCATATGTGTAAAGACAGGGAGAAAATGAAACAATCATGCAAGAGGTAACTGGATATGATAATGAGTTGAAATTTGAAATCGCATATAAAAATTTTACGGTGATTTTAAAAATCAACCGGAAATAGAATACGTGATAAAAATGATAACATATGGAATCAATGATTATTCATCGCATATAAACTTATTGATCAGATGAGTTTTAATACGCAAACGTTTTTTTAAATATGTTTTCAATTTGGATAAACTTTTAAAAATCTTACCAAAACCACAAGTTAAAAAATTCATCAATTCATAAACGCATATATACAATCTAAATGAATACGTTTTAATAGCGAAACAATAAATACGAGATAATCACCAAAGTCCCTTATGTTTTATGAAATATTAAATGCCACGTCCTATATATTAGAGAGAACGGGGTGGCTTTTGAAAGGACAAGGGGGTCATGACTACACAGGATTCTCACCAAGTGGATGGTGCTGGCTAAGAGCTGGATGTCCCGACTCACCCACACCAGCACTGCCAAGAAGCGAATGCAGAGACAAGCCAGCCAGCGTGGGGCAGGTCTCAGCTTGGAGCCCTTATGGTACAAGTTGGTGACCAACACTGCAAATATCACTGATAACGACGTCATCGTCATGACCACACACAGGTATATACCTGAGGGAAATTGAATGGAATTAGTCTTGAAATGCATTGGTATTAATAATGGACTAAATACATGTACAATGTGGCTTTGTCTTGATGAAGTGTGGTGTTCATCTACTTCTTGTTGATGCAGGCTTTGATGTTTTTACTTATGTTAACGGAAACAGACACACAGACAGGCAGACAAACAGACATAGGATCTTAGAGACATATAGAGAGAAATATGTATGATGTCTTATATGTGTGTGGGATGGTGGGGGGGGGGGATAAAGCACACCATCATTATTTTCTTCAGTCCTCTTCTTCCAGTTCATCCCCATTCCTTACGGATTCGAGTATTGTAACATATTTGTTTTCCATGAGAATGTGTAATCATACATGTAGTTTGTTTCGTATACGATACCTCACGTGCGCATGACATAAATCCCTGAGCGGTTTGGAAGGTTTTTGACCCCAGTCGGACGGAGACACCATAGTAAATGTATGCATCAGCGGAGACAAACAAACTCGTTCTCTTCAAAGGTCACATAGTACTCTCCCACATTAGATGGCCATAGCCGTCGCTGATGTCATTACTTAATCTCAATTAACAGTCTTCTTTTCTTCTTTTTCGTTTACTCCTTTTTTTTAATGACAGAAACACTTCATTTGACCTCAGTGAGTCACCCCCAAGGCATTTCAGTCCCTTTATGCCTAATTCTCTAAGTCTATAAATTAAGAAACTGAATTGCCTTATTTTGGAGCATCGGCAAGTGATAAATTATAAAATTGTTTGCATTGCCACTAGTCAATGACGTTTGTCTGTCTACATAAGATACGATAAGATAATCTTTATTAATCCTTTTGGGAAATTTGTTTTAGTCACAATATCAAAACATTTCTTAAACAAATATAGTATAATTATGATACAAGTTACATAGACTAATGATAACCATGATGCTAATGATATATTATGACATTTTCATATACACAAGAAATTTCTCTCTCTCTCTCTCTCTCTCTCTCTCTTTCTCTCTCTCTCTCTCTCTCTCTCTCTCTCTCTCTCTCTCTCTCTCTCTCTCTCTCTCTCTCTCTCTCTCTCTCTCTCTCTCTCTCTCTCTCTCTCTCTCTCTCTCTCTCTCTCTCTCTCTCTCTCTCTCTCTCTCACTCTCACACACACACACACACACACACACACACATACACACACAAACAACAATGGATAATAACAATAGACAGCCACATCAAATTTAATTGACAATGATCAAGAAAGACATACCAATGATCGGGACGGCATCAGAGGAAGCTGGAACCTCGTCTGCAATGAGAAGCATGAACATGGAAAACGCCAGAAAAACCGACAAACCCAAGGTGACCTTTTCACCGGAAGTTGGTGGCAGCCAGAAGGTCATCAGAGTCAACATAGACAGCATAACGCAAGGTACGATGATGTTGAACAAGTAGAAGAATGTGTTGCGACGCAGGTACAAGCTCATCTGGTGTTAGACCAATACAGGTTTTCATTATAGAAACAGTGTATTGAAATGAACTACAAAGAACACGTTATAGATAACCCACTAAAATCAGTGGTGGCACCAATAGTATGCTTATGGTTAAGTTATTTGAAAGGACGATATTGGTGGACTTGTGGTTAGATTGCCAGATTTGGGATCGTGAGGTTCTGGGTTACAATCCTAGCAACCTTCCTTGGAAAAGACACTCAACACGCATTTCCCCCACTCGACCCATGTGTATTTGGCTACTATTACTATGAACAGTTTGAGAGCAAACACCTGTGACAGATTAGCGTCGTGTCCAGGAGGTTATCATTGTCACCCATTTTGCTTCACGGTTTAGAAACCGGGATAAGATGCGGCTCTGTGGGCCGTAAGTGCCTCTAAAGAACTTCAACATACTGCAAATTTTAAATTGTAAACATACAAAATTTTAACAATGAGGTCCAAAGAAATCTAACATGGCAGGATAAAACATGGGGAGGGGTCGGGAGTTGTGATATGTGAGGAAACGGGGGCGATCGTGAAGGAAATGTTATCTCCTGATGCAAGAGTGAGGTTTAAAAAGTGACTGTGAGTGTGAGACAACCAAGATGGTTAGCATCCTCGATCTCACTACCTCTGAAGATTTCGGGCAATTTACATGTGTTATTCAACTCGTTTTATTTGGATATCATCATATAATATAACAAAAAATTGTGTTCCGCTTTGTTATGTTAAAAACAAAACAAAAATAGAAACTAAAAGTATCGCAACAAACTGCCAAATAGATATCCAATATGTACAAAAGAGAATTCGTGTGTGTCACTCCCATGCGATTGGAAAGGGGAAACATTTTTGACCCAAGAAACGTCTTAGTCTTATTTTAACTTCATGTTGTGAGTGGACATTGAACAGATTGGCTCCAATAAAATGTGCAGCTTTAAATAGCCTGTTCAGGGAATGAGATTAAAGACTGGTGCGAAACCTGGAAATCCATAAAGACGTCGTTTGCCATGGAAAGAGAGAAATTGAGATCCTTCATTGCTGCACTACATGCCAACTGGCATAATGGACAGTAAGTAAGTAAGCATATGGTCTGTTGGACTGCCGGGCTTGGTATCATGAAGTCCCAGGTGTAAATCCTGGCAAAGCTAGGCCCAACGTTCTGTTTCCTGGGAAAGACGCTTAAAACGCATTTTCCTCACTCGACCCAGGTCCAAATAGGTGCATGCACTAGTTTGGGAGTAAAAACCTGCGTCAGACTAGTGTCCAGTCCAGAAGGTCATAATTAGTACCTGTTCACCTCCAGGCTATAAAAACCAGGATAAGCTCCAGCTTGGTGTTCATTCCGTGGTTTTTTGGGGAGGGACAACCTCTCTCTCTGTGCCCCTTTCCCCCCTCCCCCACCTCTTTTCGTGAGAACAGGGGAATGGTCAGACTCGAGCTTCCATTGAAATTCATACCGTCAGATAAGGATGAGGCTCCAAGCTACGGGACCGGAAGTCCACCGTTTTGTTGATTTGCATGGCCAGCAGCGCCCATTCACTGTTGTTGATGTAGGTGGCTAGGTCTACACTGGCGGCGTTTGGACGGATGGTATAATCCACAAACCTGTCGCTGGGAGGAAGAACGACACGGGTAATTTAACATCAAGAAATAACAATAAGACAACAATAACACCAACAGCAACAGGGGATAAATCAAGTTATATTTTTTACATTTTTGAGCAGACTGTTGCTAGTAATCAGGGAATACAAAGTAGACATCCTTTCAAATTCTCGTCAACTCCTTGTTGTTAATATACCCTTTTAATATCCTTAATTTTCTATGCAAATTTATCAAGAAATATCGTTGTATACATTCTTTTATGCATGTCTGTGTTTCAAGCATTAAACATATTACGTATTTTCGTAAACTTACTCATGTGCATATAATTAACCTTTCTCATTCATCTACAGTTGACCTTCATGGTTTATCCCAGCAGCTAGTTGCGTTTTTTAGGAAACAAATTGTACTTTCATATGATTTCATATCTGTTTGTCATTGCATAATAAACAAATTGTACTTTCATATGATTTCATATCTGTTTGTCATTGCATAATAAACAAATTGTACTTTCATATAATTTTATATCTGTTTGTCATTGCATAATAACAAATTGTACTTTTATATGATTTTATATCTGTTTGTCATTGCATAATAAACAAATTGTAGTTTCATATGATTTTATATCTGTTTGTCATTGCATAATAAACAAATTGTACTTGCATATGATTTTATATCTGTTTGTGATTGCATAATAAACAAATTGTACTTTCATATGATTTCATATCTGTTTGTCATTGCATAATAACAAATTGTACTTTCATATGATTTTATATCTGTTTGTCATTGCATAATAAACAAATTGTACTTTCATATGATTTTATATCTGTTTGTGATTGCATAATAAACAAATTGTACTTTCATATGATTTTATATCTGTTTGTCATTGCATAATAAACAAATTGTACTTTCATATGATTTTATATCAGTTTGTCATTGCATAATAAACAAAAACTCAACCTACAACTTTGGGGACGAGATGGTTGAGTGGTTAAAAGGCATTACACTGTAGCTCAGAAGAATTGGGTTCAAGTGCCACTTCAAGCGGTTCGTGATTTTTTCCTTGGGCAAGAAAATTTACCTTATTTGCTCATTTGGACAATATGGGTAACTCCTGTTGCATCGAGCGCAATTAGGAAAAGCCCCAGGAGCAGATTAAGTGTATCCAGAAATGATCAAAAATCAAGGGAGAGGCAGACACACATGCAATATGCCAACAAGCATGGAAGTCCAAACAGGTACCAGACGACTGGAAAAAGGGAATGGTAGTACCAATACATAAGAAAGGATCAATTATGGAACGCTCAAACTATAGAGGGATATCATTACTTAGCGTTCCAGGAAAAGTATATGCTAGGATATTAGAAATAAGACTAAGAAAAAGAGTAGAGGATCAGATTGAAGAGCATGAGAGTGGATTTAGACCAGGAAGAAGTGTACAAGACCACATATTTACAATTAGACAAATAATAGAAAAATTTCTTGAGAGAAACAATGACTTGTACCTGTGTTTTATTGACTTAGAAAAAGCATTTGATACTGTGAGGAGGGACGAACTATGGCATTCCTTAAAAGAACATAAAGCAGAGCAGTATTTAATAGAAACTATTTAAAAGGTTTTACAATAAACCAACATATGCAGTGAGAGTAGTTGGAAACATATCTGCAGAATTTGAAGTAGATATAGGAGTAAGACAGGGTTGTACCCTAAGTCCTCTTTCGTTTATCACATGTATGGATTCAGTCGAAAAGCATCCTCAAAAATGAAGAAAATGAATGTAGATATGTGGAAACTCAAACCAGTAAATGGATCAATGCTTTCATTTGCCGATGATTTAGTTCTGTTTGGAAAATCAAAAATTGACCTTCAGTCGAATATCAACATTATGAACAATGAATTAAATAAAAGAGGAATGAGAGTAAATGCAAAGAAAACCAAAACAATGCTAGTAACTAGGAAGCTAAAACACACAAACTTAAATTGGGCAGGGAGAATTTAGAACAAGTTCAAAGCTACTAACCTACCAGGAATAATGATTAACTCAGAGAGAAAACTAAGAGAAGAAATTAGCCAGAGAATCCAAAAGGCAAGTGCAATATATAACCATCTAGGAAAGGCATTTGTAGGCAAACAAAAATTGTCAACAAAAACCAAAATGGCAGCATACAAAACAGTTTATTGTCCTACTCTCTTCTATGGCAGCGAAACCTGGATATTAGACAGTAGATAATACAGTAGAGTACAGGCAGCTGAAATGAAATATCTAAGAAGAGTAGTAAGGAAAACTAAAAGAGACAAAATCAGAATCACAACAATAAGAGATCAAACCAAAGCAGATGGCATAAAAACTAAGATAGAAACAAATCAATTGAGATGGTTTGGGCATGTAAACAGAATGAATGGCAATGGAATAGCTACATCAGTATACAGTGCTAAAGCCCAACGTAAAAGACCAAAAGGTAGACCTCGGAGAAAGTGGGAAGAAGATGTAAAAGAGGCATTGAAGCATAGCAATTTAACTTTTTTGGAAGGAAACAGAAAATGTCAGGACAGGGCATCCTGGACAAAATATTATCTCGGGCATTTGAACACATGCACCGAAAGGTAGAATGGGAATTGATAAAGAAAGAAAGAAAGAAAGCAAGAAAATTTACCCTATTTGCTCATTTTGAACAATATGGGTAACTTCTGTTGCATCGAACGCAAGCCAGATGATAGTCTCTATTCATTTCAGTAAAAAAAATATTGGAATGCCAAGCGCGAAACATTTGGGTGTCCGTGCAGACGGCACTACTTTATATTTCAAGCTACAACGTACATTACATTGAATCTCACTCGGAATCTAAAATAAATTATAACTGAGCATAAAACACCGCCATTTGCATGGATACGGTAAGGCTATTTTTTGGTTTGTTGGCGTACTTACATACCATTAAAAAACCATGTTGCGATTTGTAAAACTTTCCCTCTACGTGGCATACCTGTAAATCCAAGATCCAAACTGCACCCAGCAATACTGGTAGTCAAAGGGGAAGTAGGCGATTTTGACTACGCACGAGCTTCTCAACCGTACCGGCACTGGCCACGTGACTGCCCCATTGTGTCGAATCTGGACAAACTTGCCACGGATGAAGCCGGTAGAGCCATTGTCGGCACTGGGTGGCAAAGTGGGGACACGGTGAATTCTCTTATTTAGATCATGCAGGTAATACATGGTTTTAAAGATGATTTACTTAATGTAATTATTTGACTGTATATCTATAAATCATCAATATATCAATCAATCAATCAATCAATCAATCTATCTGTCAATCAATCAAGCTATATACCTATCTATATATCAATCTATTAATCTATGTATCTATCTATCTATCTGTCTGTCTACCTGTCTATCATTCGGTGGATACAGTGGTATAGAGCTAGAGTGTCTGCCTCTCAACCAATGGTCTTGGGTTCATGCCACGAGAGGTTGAACAATTTTTTAAAGTTTATCGGCGGAAACCCATTCCCTGGTCGAGGTAATGGGATGAACACCTAGTCCACACGGAGACGGAACATAAAAAGGTGGTTCCGTGTGCCGATCACAACGCTCTGTGTACGTTAAAGATCACATGACTGTTTACAGGGCAGTCAGGACAAAATAAAAAAAAATCCTACCAAAAACATTAATCGTCTAACAAAATGTCTGTCAATGGAAGCTGTAGTGACAAGGACATTTGATCAGGGACTCTCTGTCAATGGGAGCTGTAGTGACAAGGACATTTGATCAGGGACTCTCTGTCAATGGAAGCTGTAGTGACAAGGACATTTGATCAGGGACTGTCTGTCAATAGAAGCTGTAGTGACAAGGACATTTGATCAGGGACTGTCTGTCAATGGAAGCTGTAGTGACAAGGACATTTGATCAGGGACTGTCTGTCAATGGAAGCTGTAGTGACAAGGACATTTGATCAGGGACTGTCTGTCAATGGAAGCTGTAGTGACAAGGACATTTGATCAGGGACTGTCTGTCAATGGAAGCTGTAGTGACAAGGCCATTTGATCAGGGACTGTCTGTCAATGGAAGCTGTAGTGACAAGGACATTTGATCAGGGACTGTCTGTCAATGGAAGCTGTAGTGACAAGGCCATTTGATCAGAGACTGTCTGTCAATGGAAGCTGTAGTGACAAGGCCATTTGATCAGGGACTGTCTGTCAATGGAAGCTGTAGTGACAAGGCCATTTGATCAGGGACTGTCTGTCAAGTTCCTGGTTAACAATTGATTACACATTCACATGAAACGAAAAACAAAATCGCAATCTTAACACAATTGGCAAGGAAGGAAGAGACGATGGATCCAACAGGGGGCGATGCGCGTGAGATAATTGGAATAACCACATTTCGTTTTGGTACAATTTGATGAGGAAACAAAATGTTCTCTCTTTAACTAGATTTATTTCTTGCACGTGAGCTATTGGGCTATATTGTTCGTGTGGGTCGGGGTGAGGGGGGGGGGTTCAGATCGTTTGAAATTGAGTCTTGCTTCAAACTGGACTTGAATAAATATTGTGCCTGTTGATAATGTGACGTCGATTGAGAAAAAGAACAGGCTCCGTCCCGTCCGTCTCGTCACAAATGACAAACTACTGAATGATGTCTTGTATTTTTCTCACCAGTCAGTCCATCCATGAAGCCAAAACAATCTTCAATGCGTCATGTTTTCTCACCGAAGGCTTAAGTTAAGCTTTAAACTTCTGGGTGGTTGGTGGTTGGGTGGGCGGGGAGGGGGTGGGGTAGGAGGGTTATATTGGTCTGTCAGCTACACAACGGCCCCTGAGACAAGAACAGTTAATCTGATGCTTAAATAGGTTTGAAACACAGTTTGTTTTTGTTTTGTTTTTGTTTTGTTTTGTCGTTAGGTTGTTGTCTTTTGTTTTTGTTTTTGTTGGGTTTTTGTTGTTGTTTTGTTGTCGCTTATTCTCAAAAGCGTCGACAAAGAAAACCAGGCTGTTTCTGAGATTAGATTCTATATTTGGATGTAAACATCACTTTCAAAAGTTATATGTATACAAAAGAAACACCCGTAGCAAATTTTCACAGCCACATTGTAGGCTCTTGTGAAATTGTCTGTGCTCAGATGCAATGTCTATAATAAAAAGCGACCCTCCCTGAAATACTTAACGTAACATAATCATCACATACATACATACATACATACATATATACATACATACATACATACATACATACATACATACATACATACATACATACATACATACATACATACATACATACATATACATACATACATACATACATACATACATACATACATACATACATACATACATACATACATACATACATACATACATACATACATACATACATACATACATACATACATACATACATACATACATACATACATACATGGACAGACACATAAACAGACCGTTAGTTTCTGTTATACGCGAATCGTTGGTGGCTTTAAATATTTTCTAAACTCTTTATTGCAATGTAGGGACGTTTGTTAATTAATAATGAGCTCTTTTTTTCAACAGAGACAAGCAAAGAAATATCTCAGACGGTTTCAAGTAGCACAACTCACATCATTTAAAAGTGTAAACATTATTTGCGCAACACTTATCGTATAACAGCCAATCAAAAATCCATATGGGACAACAGTTATGAGAAACCACAGGAAGAGTAAGCGCTCTCGCGAGAACAACTTATGTAGTATACATTTACGAAAACTGAATTCTTTCCATGTCAGCGATACCATTATGAAATATGTTTTCCTCAGCCATAATTGAGTGTATTATAACTTTTGGAATTACTTGCTATGGAGCAAATCTCACTCAAAAACAAATTAAAAACATTGATAGGTGTATTAAAAAGCCATCAAACATAATGAACCTCAAATTACCACCCTTTGTCGAACTCCTTGAAAAGTCGATTGTTAAGAAAGCTATGTCAATTACAGAAGAAACCAGATACATCCATTGCACCAAGAATTAAGATTATCAGAAAGAAGCAATATAGATCTATTTTTATCTAAAAGAACAAAGAAAGATACAAAATATAATGTATTCCTTATGCAATAAGACTGTTGCAAACTGAGCACAGACGATGTTCCTCATATATTCATATATTCATCTACATTCATATACATGTTTTTTTCTATGTTATATTAGATAGAATATCTGAATGTGAATTTTATGTCTAACGTGACACTGTAACTGTCTACGATCGAGATCATTTTTCCATTTGCCAATCCCCTCATTCACTGCCCTTTGTGTGTCTATTCTAGTTCCGTTTTAATGTTTAGACAGAAATTTATTTGTAGCTTTGTAAACTTGTATCATGTGACCAAGTCATTTTTCTCATCTGAGATCAATAAAAAAATATCTTATCTTATCGTATCTTACTTATTGAAGATAAAGGTGTCGGGCCTCCATATCTGCTCGGCAGGAATCCTCAAGGAGACGACGTCTTCGAACTCAGACACATTCCACGCCAGGGCCGGGTCAATCCACGTCTGCTCATCGAAACACAAACAAACAAAAAAATAGAAGATACAAAAAATAAGATTGGTAAAATTAGGAGAATCTTTACATGTCGTTAAGTAATACACCTCTCTCCCCCTTAATAATTGTGATAACCAATGGGGTTAATTGTTGGCTTAGAATCGGAGGATTCGGTAGTCTCCAGGGGCAAGGCGTCGGCCTCTCAAACAAACAGTCGTGAGTTCAAACCTTGGCAGGCTGAATAGTTTTCTCGAGTTTCTTCGGGTAACATCTACACGCCTGGTCTAAGTAGGTGGATTGATACCTAGTCCCATCGGAGGCGGACGATAAAAAGGAGGTCCTGTGAACAGAACACAACACACTGTGCACTTTAAAGATCTGTTTACAGGGCAGTCCGGGGTGAAATAAAAATCTTACTGAAATCACCGAGATCACCTTAGTTGTTGATGTGGCTAAAAACTTCAAATCAAATGGCTCAGAATTCCATTGTTCGAGCAACACAAGTGACAATTGTTGGGGTTATAAACATTATCAGATTTACACTCGTCGATTGTCATGTCTCACAAACCAAACGTAACCAAATTCGATCTACATTCCACAAATTCCACATATTATTTTCTCTCACATTCCGATTCTACCTCCACCTGAACACTTAAGAGCTTTTTTCCCTTTCTCAAGGCGTTTCATGCGTAGTAAGGGTTAATGTAATTGTGAGCCGACAAAGTAGTTAGTCAAGTTCCTTCAAGGCCGCTACGGCCCATAGAGCCAAAGCTTATCCTGGTTTCAATAGCGTGAAGCGGAACAGGTCATAATAATCACCTCCTGGCATGACGCTAGTCTGACGCAGATTTTTACTCCCAAACTAGTGCTTGTTCTCATTTGCACTGGATAGAGGGGCGAAAATGCGTGTTAGGTGTCTTTCCCAAGGAACACTGTCCGGTCTAGCATTATTGGGAATCGAACTCGGAATCTCACAATCCCCAGTCCGGCAGCTTAGCCACTCAGCCATCGATGCCAAGGTCCACAAAGTGTAAAGGCTTGCAAGGAGGGTTGAAAAGTCTGAGGGGGGAGATGTGCGTTCCTGCTCTTTGGGAGAGACGGTTATAACTAGCATGCACACTAATATAATATATTTGTATATTATGCACATAGTTGTAGGTTGGTGATGGCCGTCATCGTTTAGAGTTAGCTAAGGGCAAGTCTGTTTAGTAAAATTATATTACCTGATATTGTTACATACAGATAGTATCAAGAAAGTCACAGTTGTTATACGCTAATTTATATCAAAGGTGAAAATGCGTATGATGTGAATAGAAAATATCAGTGAGACCTAAAGATACGAACAGTTTTGCCGTTTTACAAATCCGCAACAAACAAAAAATAAAACTTTCCACGAAACATTTAGATGACGACATAAAGAAGCATAACAGTATTTTATTTTTCAAAATAATGTACAAGTTTGGCCGTGATGGTGTGGTATCGTTTTAATACAATGTACACGTTTGGCCCTGATGGTATGGTATCGTTTTAATACAATGTACAAGTTTGGCCCTGATGGTATGGTATCATTTTAATACAATGTACAAGTTTGGCCCTGATGGTATGGTATCGTTTTAATACAATGTACAAGTTTGGCCCTGATGGTATGGTATCGTTTCAATACAATGTACAAGTTTGGCCGTGATGGTATGGTATCGTTTCAATACAATGTACACGTTTGGCCCTGATGGTATGGTATCGTTTCAATGCAATGTACAAGTTTGGCCCTGATGGTATGGTATCGTTTCAATACAATGTACAAGTTTGGCCCTGATGGTATGGTATCGTTTTAATACAATGTACACGTTTGGCCCTGATGGTATGGTATCGTTTCAATACAATGTACACGTTTGGCCGTGATGATATGGTATCATTTCAATACA
Source organism: Doris montereyensis (assembly GCA_037039925.1). NCBI lineage: Eukaryota > Metazoa > Mollusca > Gastropoda > Nudibranchia > Dorididae > Doris > Doris montereyensis. Next base: position 50,030 of record JAXRKP010001730.1, on the reverse strand, counting down.
ATGTACAAGTTTGGCCCTGATGGTATGGTATCGTTTCAATACAATGTACACGTTTGGCCCTGATGGTATGGTATCGTTTTAATACAATGTACAAGTTTGCCCTGATGGTATGGTATCGTTTCAATACAATGTACAAGTTTGGCCCTGATGGTATGGTATCGTTTCAATACAATGTACAAGTTTGGCCCTGATGGTATGGTATCGTTTTAATACAATGTACAAGTTTGGCCCTGATGGTATGGTATCGTTTCAATACAATGTACAAGTTTGGCCCTGATGGTATGGTATCGTTTTAATACAATGTACACGTTTGGCCCTGATGGTATGGTATCGTTTCAATACAATGTACAAGTTTGGCCCTGATGGTATGGTATCGTTTTAATACAATGTACACGTTTGGCCCTGATTGTATGGTATCGTTTCAAAACAACGTAAGAAAAACAGTATTGTTGGGTTTTTGTCTTTTAATATGAATCAGTTTGGCAGGATGATTTCATGGACAAGTTTTTTCGTTTATGCATTTCGGTTCTTTTTTTTATTGGGTTGTATTTGGCCCTGATCGTAGGCGTGAATACAATGTCACGTTTGGCCCAGCATTATCTCGTTTTACTGTGTCCATTATGGCTTAAAATAAATGGCCAACATGGTCCATCTCAAGGACATCGTTTTATTAAAATTTGTTATACTTTGGTTTGATGGTTTGGTTTCGTTTTAATTTTAATGTCGTTTAAGTTTCAAGGATGATGGTATGGTATCGTTTCAATACAATGTACAAAACCTGGTTGTATGGTATCGTTTCAATACAATGTACAAGTTTGGCCCTGGTTGTCTTGTCTCGTTTCAAAACAGCACGAGGAAGAAAAACAGTATTGTTGGGTTTTTGTCTTTTGCTATGAATCAGTTCAGGATGATTTCATGGACGAAAGCTATTTTCGTTTATGCATTTCGGTTCTCTCTCTCTTCTCTCTCTCTCTCTGTATTTGCCACTTCGTAGGCGTGAAGTTTCACATCAACACAGCATTATCTCGTAATTTACTGTGTCCATTATGGCTTAAAATAAATGCCTCCACAGGGATCCATCTCAAGGACAAAGTTTTTTTAAAGAAAATTTGTTATACTTCGGTTTGATTTGGTTTGGTTTCGTTTAGCTGGGTTTTAATATCGTTTCTCTCTCTCATCAAGGGTAAAACAGGGGGAGGAGGATTTATTAAGCTCCTTAGTAGACAAACATTAAAAATAACTTCTCTCTCTCTCTCTCTCTCTCTCTCTCTCTCTCTCTCTCTCTCTCTCTCTCTCTCTCTCTCTCTCTCTCTCTCTCTCTCTCTCTCTCTCTCTCTCTCTCTCTCTCTCTCTCTCTCTCTCTCTCTCTCTCTCTCTCTCTCTCTCTCTCTCTCTCTCTCTCTCTCTCTCTCTCTCTCTCTCTCTCTCTCTCTCTCTCTCTCTCTCTCTCTCTCTCTCTCTCTCTCTCTCTCTCTCTCTCTCTCTCTCTCTCTCTCTCTCTCTCTCTCTCTCTCTCTCTCTCTCTCTCTCTCTCTCTCTCTCTCTCTCTCTCTCTCTCTCTCTCTCTCTCTCTCTCTCTCTCTCTCTCTCTCTCTCTCTCTCTCTCTCTCTCTCTCTCTCTCTCTCTCTCTCTCTCTCTCTCTCTCTCTCTCTCTCTCTCTCTCTCTCTCTCTCTCTCTCTCTCTCTCTCTCTCTCTCTCTCTCTCTATCTATCTATCTATCTCTCTCTCCTCTCTCCCTCCATCCTCTCCTCTCTCTCTCCCTCCCTTCCTCTCTCTATCTATCTATCTATCTATCTATCTATCTATCTATCTATCTATCTCCCCCTATCTATCTATCTCTCTATTTATCTGTCTGTCTTTCTGTCTATCTATCAATCTATCTATCTATATGTCTATCTATCTATCTTTCCATCTATCTTTCTATCTATCTTTCTATCTATCTTTCTATCTATCTATCTGTATATCTATCTATCCATATAGCTATCTAGCTATCTATTTATCTATCTATCTATCTACAATCAAGCTTCTATCTATTATCTAAGTACTATCTAATTATATTTCTGGCTGTCTCTATACCTCACTGTCTACCTGTCTATATTTATAGTATACATGCATGGTGCAAACATGTGTACTCTTACAGACAATTAAGAGAAGCAACCGGAGAATAAATTAATAGACAGATCGACAGACGAGCAAATATTCTAATCGAGAGAAACAACGATTTTGTAAAGCACGTTTTGAAAACAAAAATAATACAACAAAAAACCTTGCATGTCTAGTTCCTGAAATAAATATTGATATCGGATGGGAAAACACGAATGCATAGATGCAATTGTATATCACATAACGTAATATCATATGTGTCGACAACTTCAATGAAACATGTTAGAAGAGATGATTGAGTAAAGAGATAAAGAAGTCGTGAGAAGGTAACTGTTGAGGGAAGGAGAGGTGAGGAAAAAGAAGGGGAGTGAAATAGCGGACGTAAAGGATGGCAATAAAACTGTGTGAAATCCCTCTCATGGAATTATTTCTCATTCAACTTTCTTCAGGCAATTTCAATTCCACAGCTACAGATCTAGCTGTACAATAATGATATACGAGGACCAGTTGTAACCCAGAGAATTCATCATCGTTCTATCTCATCTAAAAATCGCTGCAGGGTAATTCAAAATTGATGGTACGCCACACCTGGAATCGAATCTAATAACAGTGCTGTGGGCGTTGCAAGTCAACATAATAATCAGATCTGTTGATCATATTTTTTGCAACTTTGACAAAGTTTGGGTATCGTCATGTTGCACACTATGTTAAAAAGTACCCATAGCCTCAACTTAAATATAGGGATAACTATATGAAAATCCGATAGCCTTTCTTAAAGACTTTACTTTATGCTGATGAACTAAAGATGTCTACATTTAAAACGCAAAGAGCAATGTCATGTGTGTTGGATGAATGTAGCACAGCTGGAGCAGAAGAATGTTGTTATAGAAAATAAATAGATAAAGAGGCAAAGTACTTTGACAGATGGAACATACAATTAAGCCGCAGGACCCACATTTGATCCCGAAGCCAACTGAGGCTGTAAGCAATTTTGTCGCCAATTCAAGGTATCTCTCCAAGTTCAAACGATCCATGTCCCATTTTGAAGAAGATGACAGATTGAACACAATAGAATGGTTAAAATGAAGAACTACAAATCTTTATTGTCATGAAAATACGTGTGGTTTATATAAACAGACACCCCCCCCCCCTCTCTCTCTCTCTCTCTCTCTCTCTCTCTCTCTCTCTCTCTCTCTCTCTCTCTCTCTCTCTCTCTCTCTCTCTCTCTCTCTCTCTCTCTCTCTCTCTCTCTCTCTCTCTCTCTCTCTCTATCTCTCTTCTCTCTCTCTCTCTCTCTATCTCTCTCTCTCTCTCTCTCTCTCTCTCTCTCTCTCTCTCTCTCTCCTTCTCCCTCTCTCTCTCTCTCTCTCTCTCTATCTATCTCTCTCTCTCTCTCTCTCTCTCTCTCTCTCTCTCTCTCTCTCTCATACATACTATACACAATGTCATAACATACATACTTATATACATCATATATACATACATACATACATACATACAAAAGATACATACATACATACATACATACATACTTACATACATACAAAAGATGTCAGTCATGACCAAATAATCACCTGAATAATGAAGTAGAAACAAATCATTCCAGTACATTGGAGACAAATATTTGGATACATTGGAAAGATGTCATGAATACATTTCATACTTGGCTCTATAGGAACTTACAGTCAAATTGTGTAGTCTTACCAAATAATCAAAAACAACGATGAAACGAAACAAATGTTTCTGTCGTGGAGAGAACGGAAGAAGATTTCATACTTGGCTTATAGGAACTTCCGTGAATCGCAGATTGAAATGAACTAAAATAATTAAAAACAACGACAGAAAGGAAAGATGAGAGAGTTTCTGTCTGGAAAATCGATTTGTTGATTGTAATTTGTAAGTACTTCGTACCTACCTTGTATCGACCTTGTACCTGAACCACGATCAATCTTGGCATCGTCCATATTGCTGGATTTTTATGTTGAGGAAAGATTTTTTGAATTCAAATATCGAGTTTAATGATTGTAAATTAAGTCGTTGTTTGTGTTTGACATTCTTGGATCGTATCTTGCCCTTGGTATTGCATCTGGATTGTTGCCCTCCATCTTCAGGCATCGCCCATCTATTGCAGGATATCACCACTTCCAAGCTATTTCTATCGAGTTCGAATCTAGCATTAAATTAAGTCGTTGTTTGTGTTTGTACACTTCCATCATCGTGATCGTGTTGGTCCTCGTCTTTCTCTTTTTTCTTGCCCTTGGTCCCTAATCAGCGCATCTCTTAATCTATTTATTGTCATTGGTTCTTTGCAGATGGCTAGTCAATTTCCAAAGTTGTTGTGGAATGTTTACAATAACACCCTTGACTTTCCCACGATCTCTCATTCCTTGGCAGGAAATTCTGTCTGTGATTTTTATGTTGAGCATTTTTTTTGTTTCCTTGGTTCTTTGGATACTTCTTGGCTTTGACTTGCACTGTTTGTTAAGGGCCAAGTCTGGCGTCCATAGGAAATTGCTTGGATGATACTTTGGTTAAATATCTGTTATCAGTTTGTTATTTTGAAACATGTCTCTGATTCGGCCGAAACAATGTCAAGCCACTCTTATTCTGGCATTGATTTCTTCTTCCATTCGTTCTTAATTTCAAGCTTATTGTTTGTTGAAGGAATTGAAACTGTCACTTTCTCGATTTCTTCTGTTTTTAAATACAGAACCAACATTGATAAAGAGGATTTAAAAGACCTAAGATTTTCTGGTGACGTTTCGATGCGCAACATCCTCAGGAGAAATGAAAACAAAACACATCCCAATAGCTTAAAAGCAAGAGGATTGGGCCGAAAGTCCATAAAAGGAAAACAAAACGTATGGCAAACTATAAAATAATAGAAAGAAAAGATTGGAATTTACGATGTAAAAAATATACAGTGATCTCAGGGTAAATTGAAAAGAAACAGTTGTAGAGAAACATGCACAAAAAAATGAAAGGAAATATTAGAAGTAGAACCTACTAGTAGTCTCGCCCAAAGGCAAGGTATCGACCGCTCAACCAAAAGGTCGTGGGTTCAAGCCCTGACATTTGTCAACTTGCCTTGGGTTTTTCTAATAAAATATACCGCCCTTGTCCAGGTAGGTCGATCGACACCTAGTCCCACCAGAGACAGATGATAAAAGAAGGTCCCATGTGCTTTTCACAAGACTGGCAGTTTGGGTAATATTAAAATTAAAAATCCTACAAAAACTTCGAGATCACCGTAGTCGTGGATGTGGATGTGGGTAATATTGAGTCCAGTCCAATCCAATCAAAGTCCCGCTAAAAAGTTGTGGACGGGCCAACACAAACGACCACAGGTGTGAAATTTCGTCCCTTCTACCTGCCTATGACTGTCATCGCAACACGTACAAGCTGGCAGTCGATTCGTGTCTCCATCAAACCACGATGTTCCATAGTCTGCTAGATATATTAAAATGAATCACCCAGCTTCTCTCCATTCCATAGATGGAGAGGAAGTATATGAGTACCAAGTGTGTATATCTCGTAATGATCTGAAGTCAGTCGAATATTTCTTTAGCTATGGAAAGTACATGAAACACACAGGCTGAAACACAACCTTGTTCAGTGAAAATCATGCAAGTCTTCCTTCTGTTGTAGGTTTCTTCGACAGATGGTGTTGGTGCGAACATGCGAATCATATGGACATTGTGGGTCCAAATATCCGAAATCAACTGTAGCCTCTGCTGATGATAACTCACCTTCTTGGAAAAACAATGACCAACTGTACCATTAACGTATTGGCTAGGACGTTTTCACACAGTACAAGTGACAATTTTCTCTATTCTTCAACTTATCGTCTTCATTGAACGCATTGCGCATTATCACATTCTGTTTTGTTGAAAGTCAGCGTGAAAAGTGCTTTCGCCATTAACTTTTCGTGACATTTTCTTCTACTACTAACTCCATTCTATGTGCTGTGCAAAGCTACTAAGTCCAATGTAAGGCGGCAGTCAACAATATTGACATATTATTGGCATTGGAAGCTGGGATTTATTTAGATAAAATGATTACCACATGACATCAAAAGGCGTGAAGAATATGTACAGATCGATTACCACGTCGCTGTATTGGAAGATGTGGAGAAGATAGACAGATCGATTACCATTGAATACAAAAAGTGTGAATAAGATAGACGTATCAATACTATTGTATATTGGAACATGCGAAAAGGATAAACAATCATATCATATAATGTAGAAACAATTACATCATATAATGTGGAAACAATTATATCATATAATGTGGAAACAATTATATCATATAATGTGGAAACAATTATATCATATAATGTGGAAACAATTATATCATATAATGTGATAACAACCTAAGATAAGAATAATTGAATAAAAACGCTTTGGCCATGTGCAAAGTTGTCCAGGAACTTGTCCTTGAGCCAAATGTTCACAATCCAATTTGATCAGTTGTAAGTTAGCAACATTCCAGCCTTAAAAGATCTGACGCAATTCTTTTTCTATCGTACATATCATCGCGATGAAACCTGTGTAGTTGGCCTATCGCCGCAATTTGTCGATCTGCGCGTCCATCAAACCACGATGTCACTTAGTCTACTAGATATCTTAGAATGAACTACCCACCCTCTCCCCTTCTGTCTCGTTGTTACGATCTGTGCAGTAGCAGACGATTCGTACATGCTTCTTAACCAAGACTCGTTTTAGAGTTTCTTTTTTCTTCTTATAATTTTCTCTTCTCTTTACTCTTCTATATGATGGTTGAGCAAAATTGTGAGCGTTTGGTTTCATTTTCATTACTGCTATGAGACACCACATGTGTGAATATCTAGTGAACTCAGAAAAAAAAAACCAAGAACTGTATTCAAAGAATACAAAGCAAAGCAACCCTGACCCCATAAACAAACACACAAATACACACACACACACACACACATGCACACACATACAAAGGCACATACAGATTTATCATGAATAGAACAACTTTCATCGCTAAAGACAATGTTAAGTAATACAAAATTCTAATGAGATATCCCTTCGGCTAACCAATCAAAGTGGGTCATGGGGAAGTCCAATCTAACCATTTCTCTGTTTTTTAACCACCACGCTGGAGTTAACCTTCAATCTTCTTCATTGTTATTTCTTTTTTTTGTCACAGTTTCTCCACAATCACCAAATTGTTCCGTACGCTTTATGTTCTAAATTCATTGACTCGACGCCATGCCCCTTTTTGCACTTTATTTTCTCTCTAGAACAGGACACTGATAATTGATTTTTGTTGTTAAATGACGGTCTCAATCAAGGATGTTGACATTGCATTTCCTAACCACATGACAGTCTGGTAATGGGCTGGCAGATCGATGACAGTAAATCACTATCGAATGGAAATGGAGTAACGACCCTCTGTTATATTTGAATTCGTATTAAGTTCAATATGTTGCACACCTTAATCACTGCAATATCTCTTTGTTCTGTCCTTTTCCAATCTCCATCTTTAGAATTGCGTCCATTCAATATCAACCAAAATCGTCCTGTGTCCACAAGAATTCACTTCCATAAAGTTGGTACACGAACCCCATTTTGATTTTGTAATATGACATTAGTTTAACAGTACGTCATGTATTCCCTGTCATTTCCATATCAAGACCTAAATGCTATAGTTTGACAGTTAAGAGCACAATTACAGAGAGAAAGAAGATTTTACACTTTTCAAGCCAGAAGACTGACACTGTCTTGTATTAATTACAAACAAAAATCGATTAATCTAAACACATTTAATGCTGAGGTGATAATTTCATTAGCTATTTTATCCCCTACGCACTGAAAACTTGAATGAATATAATGGTGTACGAAAAAAGGAAGAAGAAGCAATAGAAACTAACCGCTTGCCTGCAAAAGTATGATAAAAATAAAAAAATAAATGCATGCCAAAAGCAAATGTTGAGTGTAAGCATGTTAGCCTGGGACAGCTTTAGGACTGGGTCCTGGCTAACAAGACCAAACCGGTAAGTTACTAGACATTTAGAACCAATGCCATTTTGTGGGTCAATGTCAAATCTAAGATATGTTCACAGTTTACAAAATGTTATCTCATGATAAATACAGTTTTTGAAAGTCAGTCTTTTTTTTATTATAAAGAATATAAAACAATACTATACATAAGTCTTCTTTTCTTATAAGTAAACATATTGAAATGTATCACAGTCCATAATGTTCGTTACAGATCAGCTTGATGAAAAAAACTCAGTTATTAATATTATTCCATATTTCAGAACATTGTCTCGAAAATGTTAAATGTCTAGGGTAAGATATTTGCTATACGGGGCAAGGTTCGATTTTCGAATACCAACTTGTAATACTATGTTCATTTTGATACAGAATATGTCAGGTGAACCGATCGGTTATTGAAAGGCCTTTGAGTACACTGGCCATCGATGCTTGTTTTGGCACTTCAAGCTGCTGCTACACCAGGGTACAAACCTTCCTTCCTGTGGTGCTGTGGATCTCAACCCTTTTTTCCAAATCCAAACTCCATACACCATTTCACCATAAGGCAGACACTGCATCAACACCTTTTTAGTCCCAAACTCCATACATCCTTTCACCATATGGCAGACACTGTCTCAACCCTTTTTTAGTCCAAACTCCATACACTCTGTCTTTTTTTACCATATGGCAGACACTGTCTCAACCTTTTTTTTTTTAGTCCAAACTCCATACACCCTTTCACCATATGGCAGACTCTGTCTCAAAACCTTTTTTATGGCAGTCCAAACTCCATACACCCTTTCATCATATGGCAGACACTAATACCTCGAACGATTTGATTCCTATGTTCTATTTTTTTTGTTAGTGCTTCAATACAACAGAAGGAGAGAGAAAGAAAACACTTTACGGGGTCGTAAGGCCAAAAATGAAAAGAACAGCAAAGGTCATGATATTTCCATATATTATCTCTTCTTCTACCGAGATAAATCAAATTAATGATCGACAAGTTGATTATCACGTTTTCTTAATCGTCCATTGGGACTTTCAAGCAATACACTCCTTTCTGTGCCCGTGGGGCAGCAAGTTCAGTTTTTGATTACTTTGTTTTTTAATGGATCAACAACGCTCTAAACCGTCAATGGGGCAACGGGAGAGGGGCTACGATCGTCATACATTTGATGCCTGCTGGGACAAAATCCTCCTTGAGGTGTCCATTATATACAAATGTTAGAAGTCGCCCCATTGACACACCGGACAGAATATTATGGCGACGTACGTTCCCACAGGAAAGAAATTATTGTTCGCCATGATTAACAATAAGAAAACGTAGCGAAGGGACAGAAAACTCGATAGCTGATTGATTGGATGGAGTGACTCCCGTCCAGAATATGAAATGATCTTAGAATGATGAAGAAGGAATACAAAGGGATAGAGAGATAATATGAGAAATTAAAAGGAAATAAGAAAGCCGTGCAAGAAACAACCGCTAACCTTCCGCCCAGGAAAGCGAAACAGCCAAAGAAACGCTACAGATATACTTGGTCTATGACAAGGTTTCTGAAATACGCTGTAAATTGGAACCAATGATAATGATTTATCGTGTCTTTTGCTGAATGGGAAATTTTAAAAAGGTAATTTTGAGTTTTTCCTGATGACCGGTCGCCGCAGTATATAAATAAAATAATAGATCATAAGTCTACGCAGATAAAGATTGCATTAGGTTGCAATCTTCGCAATGATACATAACGCAAAAATCTAAAACATGTACGAAAGCACATTCTTCCAAGAGGCCTGATTTTCGTTTCATTGGAATGTCCCGTATCCACTCTGCCCGGGGTTCTCAAGATGGAATGGAGAAGAACTACTGAGTTGAAAGACATGTGAAAGAAGGTGAACGGAGAGAACGATGACGTAGCA
>JAXRKP010001730.1:30000-35000 GCA_037039925.1 Doris montereyensis | reverse complement strand
GAATGTAGGGGAATGTAGGGAAAGTGGGGGAAGTAGTGGAATGTAGGGGAAGTAGGGAAGGAGGGAATGTAGGGGAATGTTAGGGGAAGTAAAGAGTGGAAGCAGAGGAAGTAGGGAAGTAGGAGATGTAGGGAAGTAGGGAAGTAGGGAATGTAGGGGAAGTAGGGGAAGTAGTGGAATGGGGAAGTAGGGGGAAGTAGGGAATGTAGGGGGAAGTAGAGGGAAGTACAGGGAGTAGGGAAATAGAGGAAGTGGGGGAAGTAGGGGAAGTAAGGAAGTAGAGGAAGTAGAGGAAGTAGAAGTAGGGGATGTAGGGAAAGTGGGGGAATGTAGGGAAGTAGGGAAGTAATGGAATGTAGGGAGGGAAGTAGTGGAATGTAGGGGAAGTGGGGAAGTAGAGGTAGAGAAGTAGTGGAATGTAGGGGAAGTAGGGGAAGTAGGGGAATGTAGGGGAAGTAGAGGAAGTAGGGGAAGTAGTGGAATGTAAGGGGAAGTAGAGGAAGTAGGGGAAATAGGGAATGTAGGGGAAGTAGGGGAAGTAGTTGAATGTAGGGGAAGTAGGGGAAGTAGTGGAATGTAGGGGAAGTAGAGGAAGTAGGGGGAATGTAGGGAAGTAGAGGAAGTAGTGAAATGTAGGGGAAGTAGAGGAAGTAGTGGAATGTAGGGGAAGTAGAGGAAGTAGTGGAATGTAGGGGAAGTAGAGGAAGTAGGGAAGTAGGGGAAGTAGTGGAATGTAGGGGAAGTAGAGGAAGTAGGGGAAATAGGGAATGTAGGGGAAGTAGGGAAAGTAGTGGAATGTAGGGGAAGTAGGGGAAGTAGTGGAGTGTAGGGAAGTAGAGGAAGTAGTGAAATGTAGGGGAAGTAGAGAGTAGTGGAATGTAGGGAAGTAGAGGAAGTAGGGGAAGTAGGGGAAGTAGTGGAATGTAGGGGAAGTAGAGGAAGTAGTGAAATGTAGGGAAAGTAGAGGAAGTAGTGGAATGTAGAAGTAGAGAAGTAGGGGGAAGTTGGGGAAGTAGTGGAATGTAGGGAAATGTAGAGGAAGTAGGGGAAGTAGTGGAATGTAGAGGAAGTAGAGGAAGTAGGGAAGTAGGGGAAGTAGTGGAATGTAGGGAAATGTAGAGGAAGTAGGGGGAAGTAGTGGAATGTAGGGAAGTAGAGCATTGTACGGGATAATATTTTAAAAAACAAACGAGTGAAAACTGTTCTGGAGTCCGTCAATTTTATCTGAAAATATTCTTTATAAAAGAACGCCATAAAAGATCAAAATATTGGAGCAAACGAAAACGTTTTTGTTTACGTAGAATAATGAATACGGCCATAAAACTGATATTTTAAAACCCTAGAAGGGCAAAGCTGGGGTAATAAAGAAAACAATCAGCAAAATATGAGCATCAGCCGAAATAAAACCCGTGATCTCTGCGTCGGTACCCATCGTCTCGCCATGGAATTGAAAAAGAAAGCGCACACAGTGTTCACGAGGAGGAATAGGTAGGTTTACGTCATCAGCAATATAACGAAGTTGGTAATAAAATGTTCATACGTGGGATGCATAACAGCCCTCGCTTCCTCATCTCCCATCACCTCCTGCTTTAAATCCCGTAAAAAAAAAAAAAAAAGAAAGAAAAACCGAGAAATCAACAACATTATTTCTTGGAGAAGGATCAACAACGACAGTGGCGTGAATAAAAACAACGGCAACATCAACGTCTCACCAAAAACAACAATGTAAGATAAAGAAAGAGAGAGAGAGAGAGAGAGAGAGAGAGAGAGAGAGAGAGAGAGAGAGAGAGAGAGAGAGAGAGAGAGAGAGAGAGAGAGGAGAGAGAGAGGGAGAGAGGGAGGGAGAAAGCGAGAGAGAGAGAGAGAGAGAGAGAGAGAGAGAGAGAGAGAGAAAGAGAGAGAGAGAGAGAAGAGAGAGAGAGAGAGAGAGAGAGAGAGAGAGAGAGAGAGAGAGAGAGAGAGAGAGAGAGAGAGAGAGAGAGAGAGAGAGAGACAGACAGACAGAGAGAGAGAGAGACAGACAGACAGAGACAGAGACAGAGAGAGACAGAGACAGAGAGACAGAGAGACAGAGAGACAGAGAGAGACAGAGAGAGACAGAGAGAGACAGAGAGAGAGAGAGAGAGAGAGAGAGGGAGAGAGGGAGAGAGAGAGAGAGAGAGAGAGAGAGAGAGAGAGAGAGGGGAGAGAGGGAGGATAGAGAGAGAGAGAGAGGGGGAGGGAGGGAGGAGAGGGATTTCCTTATTCTTATCTTTGAAAGTTAGACTTTCAATATTCTCTTGTTTATTTTAATGAATTTATGTCATTTCAAGATTATGTATCATATTTATGTATATAATTAACGCTTCCATCAGCTGATTGTCAGATGATCAAACAGCTCGGAAACTAATATAACCCCAAAAAACTCCCTAAAAGAAAACGAGAAAAAAAGGAATAATCTATTACAAAAAAGCATACATTGCAAATCCTTTAAGTATCGCATTGAGGTATTTATGATTCCGTGTGAATGGCGCATGCAAGTTTGCAACTTAGAGCTTTCTTCGAATTCAAACAATAGAAGAAAAAAAAGTAACCTTACAAGCATAAAGATCAGATAGATTTAAAGAAATAGCATCCATGATGTTCTATCGGTGTTAAACGATTGTAAAATTGCATACAGGTGACACAGTGTACTACGCACAAACATGTTTACTAGGATTGAATATTCCAATGAAGATCTGGATGAGATCGTTCCAGATAATGTGATGATAAACAGACTTTGCTTATCTATAGGAAGGAATGACGGACAGACTAGAACTACGAATCACAGTTATGCTCTGGAGTAGGACACAGAGTCAAGTAACATGACAGTATCATTATTCTGGCGAAATACGACAATAAGTGACAACTCCACTAATAAACACAGAACAAAGACAGAATAAAGACTTTGACTTCACTCCACTGAGGCTCCTTCGTATTCTCATTAATGTGGTAGCCTATATCACGGTCAGTGTATATATTTTTATTTTTGACCATAGGATAAGAAAAGATAAGATAAGATAACCTTCATTGATCCATAAACATGAAATTTCATTGTGTTTGTTGACATAATGCTCACAATAGATAATCACAACAGAATATTTAGTTAACATAATATAATATAATTCATTCTCTCTCTTTCTCTCATTCACTCATAGGCCTCTCACTCTCATAATGTCAAAGACATCCTAATACAATAAGGGAAATGTTAACCACTTAGATAGGTAGAATCACAATTTCGTATGGTGTGAAACAGAGAGTAAAAGATGAGAGGATAAAAGTAAAATGGTGAAAGAGAGGAGGAGATAGTAACAGTGTTGATTTACTTTAGGTATTACTGTTGTGGATACATATTGTGTGACACACTTATCTAGTTTGGCTTTATAGAAGAAAAATATCGTTTCTTCCCTTTCTTTTGGGTTTCCATTTCAGCGTTTTAATTTAAATAGTGTTTCACTTATCGTTTTTATCGTCTTCTACTTGCCAAAAAGCCTGAAAAATTAGTTCAAAGTATAACAGCATTAGAAATAACGGTTGGCCGGTAATCTGATCTGAGAGAAAGGTGAACAGTACTACGTTGTCTGTAGTCTCCTTGGTTATGTGTAAGGTAAGACGCAGCGAAGAAAATTGCTGTACTATAGTTACTACCCAGCCAGCCTCACCGTCATTAGTTAAATCACGTTTAATTACGAAGTCCATTGGTAGGATATAACCTCCTTTCCCTACGTTTTCTCATTGCTCACCTGCAACCAGTAGATGTGTTAGTGTAAGGCTATGTGTTAGTGTTAGGCTATGAGTTAGTGGTAGGCTATGTGTTAGTGTTAGGCTTTAGTCTGATGTAAAACAGACCTAATCAATATACCTTCATTCGTTACGTTTTCCCTATGCTTTCCAAAATATCGGATAATGATCACCCTTTTGACCTCCTGTACGTGACCTAAATGGGAAATGTACTAATTGTGACAACTATTAAATCCAAATGATGCCATACAGTGTAATGTATAATGAGTAAAGATACAGATAAGAGGGAGAGATTGCCGAAAACCATACCTGATCAATGAACACATTGGTGGTGAGAACCTGCTTTCTTTCATTCTGTTGGGGAAAAAAACAAAACAAAAACACTGGGTTTGTTTTATGTAGAAAAAAGGTAAATCGTTGGGCATTTAAGACATTCTGCAGGCCTATCTCTCCATGTTTTTTTGTGTTGATTTCAATCTACTTATGTTAAGATTGCTGGTAATGACAAACAGTAATGGGTTATTTGTACAATCGCTAAGAGGATATAAAAATGAAATGTTGTACACAAAATTCCATATGCCTTCATGTTAAGGCAGCGTGGAGAAACAGCGATCGAAAGGGGGAAACCTTGACGACACAGCTATTAATAATACATGAACAAAAGAGGAATTATAGATTATTACGAAACTTGAGTTAATACATGTATTAATGAAAGAGATTGAAGGGATGAAGCGAATGATGAAGAAATGAATGAGTAAATGAACAACCATAATAATACATTAATAAATGTAAAGATAAACAACTGAATGAATAAATGAACAACCATAATAATGCATTAAAAGATAAACAAATGAATGAATAAATGAACAACCATAATAATGCATTAATAAATGTAAAGATAAAAAAATGAATGAATAAATGAACAACTATAATAATGCATTAATAAATGTAAAGATAAACAAATGAATGAATAAATGAACAACCATAATAATGCATTAAAAGATAAACAAATGAATGAATAAATGAACAACCATAATAATACATTAATAAATGTAAAGATAAAAAAATGAATGAATAAATGAACAACCATAATAATGCATTAATAAATGTAAAGATAAAAAAATGAATGAATAAATGAACAACCATAATAATGCATTAATAAATGTAAAGATAAACAAATGAATGAATAAATGAACAACCATAATAATGCATTAATAAATGTAAAGATAAACAAATGAATG
>JAXRKP010001730.1:7500-17500 GCA_037039925.1 Doris montereyensis | reverse complement strand
ACGAAACATTCTAACCCACCAATAATTTCGTTGTTAAGAGAGTTTTTAATGAACCCAAATATAGTGTGGAATGCATGATCTTAATAACATCAGTAACAAAATATCTGAACTTCGACTAGCCGCCGGTCAGCTTCAGGAGCGGTTGAATGAATAGCTGAAAGATGAAGGTGGTAATATCTGGCTAACAGTGAATCAATATTATTTTGACTAGATAACTTGCATCTGCCTCAGAGGTTGCAATGATTAATTATGAATTTGAATATGTATCGGGCAAAGAAGAGATAAAGCATCACCATGAAATGTCCTCTGGATTTCAAACACAATTTCAGAGGATGTTAACAAACTGTCAACAATCCTTTGCCGTATTTTAAAATCCGTTCATGGCAAACACTGATACATTGCTGAACATATATCAAAGTGAAAATTATGCCGGCATGGAATGTAATGCAACACCGTGGGACAGGTCATCAGAGGTCAACACGATTTGTCAAGGATTGAATCTTGTCAAAGAATGTTTCATAAATAGTTACTGTCAAAGTCAACAAACCGGAGCTTTTTTTCTGTAGAACAGAAGCCAAAAAGTAGAGCATCACGGTCACAATAATGAAACAAGAGGAAAATAATTTGTTAAAACTTGTCCTTTCCTCACAAGCACGAGGAGAAATTAATGAGGAAATTATGTCGTATGAAAATAGGATTCCATGCGTTCACAGGATACAATGACATTTCTGCCATTTACGGAAAAGTCAGAAGTCAGCATGAAAGGTGGGAGGAAAGCCAGGAGGGACATCATATTTTATATTCTGTCTTCTGCAGTTACATGAATCAATGCAGAAGCCATGGCATCCATAGAGGCATTTGTTGGGCAGCTCTTTGACCCCTCTCTACAAACAACTTCTGTAAACCGAACCAGGTGTGAAATGCGTTTACACAAACGGAAACCATTGGAGATGTTGCCACCAACACAGGACGCACTTTCCTCCATGTGCCCCCCCCCCACCAGCTACCCATATCCAGCTAAATGGGAATGGCAGAAAGTGGTCATAAATGAAGGTGGTTGTGATTTCAAAACCTTGTTTGTCAAAGGGAAAATCGTATTTACATGATGTAGACATAAACAAAAAAGATTGGGGTAAATGTAAGTCTGCGGGTCTTCTATGCATGAGACTGTGCTTCTCATGGAAAGTGAAGTGAAGCAACGTTGCCTCTGGCTTAGCCATCCGTTTTTTGTCCGAACGACCTTACAGCAATTCAAAGACACCATATACTGTTCTAAAGATAAGGAGTGAACACTAATAAACATGAGAAAGAAGGTCGAGGAAGTTGGAGATACTCCATCTTTTAAAGGAACCATTCTGATTTGACTCACTTTGCTCAAGGTTGAAGTAGGAGCTCGCATTAACAGACTTTTGATATTTGTCCCAGGAACTGACGTGAATTGATGGAGAGCAGTTTCGAACTCAGTCAGTTTGAAAATGAGTATTTCGATAAATAACCGATTGATTTTGAGCGACTTATCGCGCATACATTATAATCACAGAATGCCAAGTCATGTAGTATCATGTAATATATCATGCCAAGTCATGTAGTATCGTAATATATAATGCCAAGTCATGTAGTATCATGTAATATATCGTGCCAAGTCATGTAGTATCATGTAACTATATCATGCCAAGTCATGTAGTATCATGTAATATATCGTGCCAAGTCATGTAGTATCATGTAATATATCGTGTCATCATGTAATATATCATCGTGCCAAGTCATGTAGTATCATGTAATATATCATGCCAAGTCATGTAGTATCATGTAATATATCATGCCAAGTCATGTAGTATCATGTAATATATCATGCCAAGTCATGTAGTATCATGTAATATATCATGCCAAGTCATATAGTATCATGTAATATATCATGCATACTTACTCCAGTCAAGTATCATGTAATATATCATGCCAAGTCATGTAGTATCGTGTAATATATCATGCCAAGTCATTTATCATGTAATATATCATCCAAGTCATGTAGTTTCATGTAATATATCGTTTTTAGATGGGTGCAAGTCATAGTATCATGTAATATGTCATGCCAAGTCATGTAGTATCATGTAATATATCATGCCAAGTCATTAAGTATTTTGTAATAATCACCAAGTCATGTAGTATCATGGAATATATCATGCCAAGTCATGTAGTATCATGTAATATATCAGAACATAATTTACTCCATAATAAGTTAATGTGAGTACGCCATTTATTGATAGACTGTTTACTGTCTGTTGTCGAGCTTTTCAACATGACATTTGTAATTCAATCAAGGTTTATGTTTTATCTTTGATTTTAGATGGATTCATACATAAAAACACATTTAAGTTTGAAACCAATACCTGCATTTTAAAGTTGTCTTATCATCACATACGTTTCATAATGAATCATGAGTTTCTCTGAGGGCAAACAGCTTGTAGGTGTAACAATAATAAATCTCTTCGAAATGTATTATGCCGGTAGTTGGAAGTCATATTGACTATTTTTGGCCGGAGTTACGTTTTATCATATTTAATTCTGTCTAAACGCAATGAAAGTATGATAAATCACTTCAGCAACCTTTTAAACATAAGATGACGTCATAATTTTGAGCATATTGTGACGTCAATCCTTTAAATGACACAGAAGTTTGCGTTGTTAAATTTGTGCCTAATTTCAAATATGTCTGGCAATTTTTTCTACCATGGTTTCGGGTGTCGTGAGCATTCCTGAAAAAGGGGAATTTCAGAGTTCACATAATGTACGTGGGTGTTTGCATATTCATTCTACTGGCAAGGGGAGAAACCAGTTGTAGTTGAATAGGAATTGTGTCAAAGCTTGAAGAAATGTTTGAACAACTGTTTATCAAAATATTTGTCTTTAGTGCGCAAAGTTTTTCCGTTAAAAAATTGATAATTGAGAACACAATGCTGCTGAACAATTGTATTGCTTTTTGTTTTGCCAAAAATATCTCTGTTAATTAATTTCATTTCGTTAAAACAGAAAAAAGTTTTTAATCGATTTCTCCTTCCTGCCAAACATATTCTGATACATCACATGTAAATAACCCCACCATAGTTCATTTCTGCGCTAGTTTTCTAGACCAGGTTATTTTTACGATCCGCCATTTTTAATGTATGCACAATAACGTCACAAAGTGTGCGTAGAGCATGTGTCCATCTCTTAAATTCCAGGACACTGTGCCAAGTTTCGTACCTTTACGCCCATTTTGATCTTTTGGGAATTAAGATCACCTACTATAAGTATCCAATACTGTACCGGTACTTGGTATCACCCTACGCCTGATAAACTATTGAGTACTTCATCGTTGAAAAGAAAGAATGTGGTAAAAGAGTAATCATAATCCTTATTGTCTACGGGCATGCTTGTATAATATATATATATATATATATATATATATGTGTATATATATATATATATATATACACACACATACACATATATATACACACACACACACACACACACACACACGGTAATGCGAGAAGCGTTAAAACTTAATGTGAAACGAATCACCACGGCAGAGGAATGTACCCAAACACAGCTCTACGGAAACCATGTTGAAGGGCTATACACCATTTTAGATTTAGATTTGAGAAAGCTATTGATCAAACAGATTGATCAACTGATCAGATACAAGATTATTTATAACATCAACCCTACTGAATGAACATTCAATTACAATAAACAATATAGGCAATACAATATATAGAGTTTACATTAATGTACAGTCGGTTAGACAGGAAGAAGAACAAAAGAAATACTGAAAAAAGAAACAAAAAGGTAAAGCAAAAACTCCTTTCAAGCTATGACCTCCGCATCGCTTTACCAACAAAGTAAAAACGCCTTTCAGGCTGTGACCTCCGCATCGCTTTACCAACAAAGCGAAAACGCCTTTCAGGCTATGACCTCCACATCGCTTTACCAACAAAGTAAAAACGCCTTTCAGGCTATGACCTCCACATCGCTTTACCAACAAGCAAAAACGCCTTTCAGGCTATGACCTCCACATCGCTTTACCAACAAAAGCAAAAACGCCTTTCAGGCTATGACCTCCACATCGCTTTACCAACAAAGCAAAACGCCTTTCAGGCTATGACCTCCACATCGCTTTACCAACAAAGCAAAACGCCTTTCAGGCTATGACCTCCACATCGCTTTACCAACAAAGCAAAAACGTCTTTCAGGCTATGACCTCCACATCGCTTTACCAACAAAGCAAAACGCCTTTCAGGCTATGACCTCCACATCGCTTTACCAACAAAGCAAAAACGCCTTGAGATAATACTCCCTCGACACGGTGCTTTGTTTCGTTTTTGGCAAGGCGATGGGTGTTGTTGAGTAGGTCACTAGTTCAAGCCAATTTGGGCATTGTTTCGTAGTTACCTCTTTATTATTTCTGGCCTTCGTCCTTTGGGACTAACATCAATTTCATGCCGAAGTTTATTACCTCTCGAATGGTCACTCGCCTCGTCATAATTATCTTTAATAGCACTACAATGAAGATATGTGGGCAGCTATTAACAAGTTGAGACCTGGTCAATATGTCGTACACTGCTTAAAACGCTTCTTGATTCAAACAATTCAATAAAAATAAGAATAAGAAAACGTATCACAAAAGAAAAACAAAACAAAAACAAAAACGTAACCTCCCCATGGTTTCATGTCTGGGGTCTTAGATTACAAGAATAAATTCGTTTGTTTCAAACACCATATTTCATTTTATCTCATGGTTATCATAGAGTGTATCTTTATTAAGCTAAAAGATTCAGCGCTGATGTTGATGCGCCATGCCCCCAGCTCTACGCAGTTTTCCTTGTAAAACATTTTCCACCTTTCAATGGACACATGTTCTATCTTGTGCCCACATCAGCCTCTTTCCTCTATTGTTCTATCTTGTCTCACAGCAGCCTCTTTTCCTATATTGTTCTATCTTGTCTCACAGCAGCCTCTTTTCCTCTATTCTTCTATCTTGTCCCACAGCAGCCTCTTTCCTTTTGTTCCGCTATTGTTCTATCTTGTCCCACAGCAGCCTCTTTCCTCTATTCTTCTATCTTGTCCCACAGCAGCCTCTTTCCTCTATTGTTCTATCTTGTCCCACATCAGCCTCTTTCCTTTATTGTTCTATCTTGTCCCACAGCAGCCTCTTTCCTTTATTGTTCTATCTTGTCCCCCAGCAGCCTCTTTCCTCTATTGTTCTATCTTGTCCCACAGCAGCCTCTTTCCTCTCTATTCTTCTATCTTGTCCCACAGCAGCCTCTTTCCTCTATTGTTCTATCTTGTCCCACAGCAGCCTCTTTTCCTTTATTGTTCTATCTTGTCCCACAGCAGCCTCTTTTCCTCTATTCTTCTATCTTGTCCCACAGCAGCCTCTTTCCTCTATTGTTCTATCTTGTCCCACAGCAGCCTCTTTTTCCTTTATTGTTCTATCTTGTCCCACAGCAGCCTCTTTCCTTTATTGTTCTATCTTGTCCCCCAGCAGCCTCTTTCCTTTATTGTTCTATCTTGTCCCCCAGCAGCCTCTTTTCCTCTATTATTCTATCTTGTCCCCCAGCAGCCTCTTTCCTCTATTATTCTATCTTGTCTCACAGCAGCCTCTTTCCTTTATTGTTCTATCTTGTCCCACAGCAGCCTCTTTCCCTTTATTGTTCTATCTTGTCCCCCAGCAGCCTCTTTCCTCTATTATTCTATCTTGTCCCCCAGCAGCCTCTTTCCTCTATTATTCTATCTTGTCTCACAGCAGCCTCTTTCCTCTATTGTTCTATCTTGTTTCACAGCAGCCTCTTTCCTTTATTGTTCTATCTTGTCCCCCAGCAGCCTCTTTTCCTCTATTGTTCTATTTTGTCTCACAGCAGCCTCTTTCCTCTATTGTTCTATCTTATCTCACAGCAGCCTCTTTCCTCTATTGTTCTATCTTGTCTCACAGCAGCCTCTTTCCTCTATTGTTCTATCTTGTCTCACAGCAGCCTCTTTCTTCTATTATTCTACCCTGTCTATTTTGTCTCACATCAGCCTATTTCCTCTATTGTTCTATTTTGTCTCACATCAGCCTCTTTTCCTCTATTGTTCTATCTTGTCTCACAGCAGCCTCTTTTCCTTTATTGTTCTATCTTGTCCCCCAGCAGCCTCTTTCCTCTATTATTCTATCTTGTCCCACAGCAGCCTCTTTCCTTTATTGTTCTATCTGTCTCACAGCAGCCTCTTTCCTTAATTGTTCTATCTTGTCCCCCAGCAGCCTCTTTTCCTCTATTATTCTATCTTGTCCCACAGCAGCCTCTTTTCCTCTATTATTCTATCTTGTCCCACAGCAGCCTCTTTTCCTCTATTATTCTATCTTGTCTCACAGCAGCCTCTTTTCTATTGTTCTATCTTGTCTCACAGCAACCTCTTTCCTCTATTGTTTTATTTTGTCCCACAGCAACCTCTTTCCTCTATTGTTCTATTTTGTCTCACAGCAGCCTATTTCCTCTATTGTTCTATCTTGTCTCACAGCAGCCTCGTTCCTCTATTGTTCTATCTTGTCTCACAGCAGCCTCTATTATTCTATCTTGTCCCACAGCAGCCTCTTTCCTCTATTATTCTATCTTGTCCCCCAGCAGCCTCTTTGCTCTATTCTATCTTGTCTCACAGCAGCCTCTTTCCTCTATTGTTCTATCTTGTCTCACAGCAACCTCTATCTTGTCTCACAGCAGCCTCTTTCCTCTATTGTTCTATCTTGTCTCACAGCAGCCTCTTTCCTCTATTGTTCTATCTTGTCTCACAGCAGCCTCTTTCCTCTATTGTTCTATCTTGTCTCACAGCAGCCTCTTGCCTCTATTGTTCTATGTTCTATCTTGTCTCACATCAGCCTATTTCCTCTATTGTTCTATCTTGTCTCACAGCAGCCTCGTTTATCTATTGTTCTATCTTGTCCCACAGCAGCCTATTTCCTTTGTAGTTTTATCTTGTCCCACAGCAGCCTCTTTCATTTATTACCCAACGTTTGAACTTTGTGTACACGCTTAAGGAGGGGGAGGAGGTAGTCCAAAGGCAAGGTATCCGCTTCTCAAGGAAAGGTCGTGGGTTCAGCCCCGCCAACGGTTGAACAATTTTCTAGAGTAAAATCTGCTCCCCCCCCCCCCCTGGTCCGGGAAAGTGGATCGACTCTCCTCCCATTAGAGGCAGGCGACATGTTGTGCACGTTAAAGATCTCTAGGTTGTTTACAGAGCAGTTCAGGCAAACACAAATTCCTGCCAAAATTCCCGAGATCATCATAGTTGTGGATGTGGGCAAATCAAATGAAATTAAAATACACGTGTGGAAGGCTAAAATATTATTATTATCATTTCAGACGCCTCGATTTTTGAAAACTGTAATACTAAATAATATGCGCTATTTATGCCAACTCCTTTATCGCAACTTTTCGCATGCTGTAATATTATAATCAGACACACAAGATTACATTTTCAAAGCACAGAAAGTGTATTGCATGAATAGAAACTTCATATTGAAAGATGAATAAAGAAAACAAATGAAATGCACAAAGAAAAGCGAACAACGCTAACAGAGAAAATAAAACCAAAAAAAAACCAATGTCAGCGTGGTAACACAATAAACATTTGTGACAAAAACTAAACAGATGTGTTGGTGAATCACGTAGTTTGCAAATACATAAACAAAACATATCCCTGTCTAAAAAAAAGAAAGGCCGTTGATCTTTGCATGCTCACCTGTCCATCTACTGCGCATGCTCAACATTGTGAAAATGAGCCAAGTTGATATATTCGTGAAATCTGACACCTTCTACGGGGTTGTTTTTAAATTGTGTTTTTAGTGTTAACAAAATCATGCTTATTTTCTTTATTGGCAGTTTAAAGCGTATTACAAAAGGTTTGGAATAGCTAAGTTCATTTCTAAATATCGGTCGTTATGACATACATAATTTTTTAAACGCCGCTTATTGCCATCACAAAATGCTTTGTGCTATACTCAAAATACTTTTCTAAGATTGCATATCGTGAACATTTGGACAAAGGTCAACTACATGTACTATGATAGCGATCTAACCAAAAATGAAACCATGAAATCGGCGTAAATTGTAAACATATACTTGATGAAGGTTTACAGTGTGTTCGCCTATTTATATAGCAACTTACATAAGATATTGCAAAACACGTAGTAAAAGGCGTCTATACGAGGCATATTACTTTCTACGCGTTGTAATAACACACTATGATGGCGATAACACCGGTTAATTATTGAGTACACCTGTCGATACACTCAGAAAACATGGCATGCAAGCCTGTTTTGCAGATTATGCTGTCTGTTGAGGCTATCTGTGTGAAGATTTGGGGAAAACAAGTTTGTGTACAAATCCCAAATACGTGTACAAAATTTTCAAAAGCTGTCATGAACAAAATTGAATGTCAACAACTAACTAATGGCATGCGTTTCCGGTATCGCGCCAAGGATGTAAGTCAGTATGGTGTGGCATGTACAGGAACTCCGTGACTGAAAGTCTCTCATATTCATGCGCGTCTAAGTAGTCATCTGCAAAAGAGAACTCGGTAATCCAGAGGCAAGGCGTCGGCCTCTCAACCAAAAGGTCGTGGGTTCAAGCCCTGCTGGTGGATGAAAATATTTCTTGATTTTTCTTCGAGTAAAATCTACCCCTCCCCCCCCCACCATCCCCCTTTCCCTGGTCTAGGTTGGTGGATCGACATCTTGTCGCATTGGAGCCGGACGGTAAAAAGGAAGTCCCATATGCAGATTACAACACTCTCTGCACGTTACAGATCCGGTGTTCAGATAGTCAGGGCAAAAGTAAAAAAATCTTGCCAAAAACCCGGATATCACCTTAGTTGTGGATGTCGGGTAAAGTCAAATAAAATGTAAAAAAATCATTACAGATTGAACCATACAATCGTCCATCCGTCCGTCGATGCTCACATTAATTCATGTAATTCTTATCAGCCAGTCCATCACTAAGGTTTATCCCAGTCATGCAACCAGTCGATTACGTTTGTAACTGTATGGCCTAACTTCATACAATCACCCATTACATAGAGACATCCATTCCCTCTTGTGATCACGAATCTATACCTGCACATTTGTTATTTTCCTCATGGCTACTATCACCTATGTAACCTCTCTCGAAATGTCACCAAATATACATTTACATACAGTAGTGTACACATACTACACACACATACTTACATACATACTTACATACATCCTTACATACACACATACATACATACATGCATACATACATACATACATACGTACATACAAACATGCATACATACATACATACATTCATACATAAAAACATATATAGATACATACATACATATATACATATACATACATACATACATACATACATACATAAACACATACATACATACATACATACACTTGTGCACACACAAATCCATCCACTACTTAAACATCTGTGAGTTGAACAGATGCACGGAATGCGATACGGGGTTTAGACAGTGGAGGCATGTCAAGGATCAAGTCCAAAATACTCAACACCTCGGGTATCTTTCCACCCGACCAACCGACTACCATGGAGAGCTGTAAAATGAGAGATGGCGGCACGTGAAAGCGATAAGAGCTGCTCCTGTGTCAGCAATCGCGGCTTTCAAGCCATGCGCGTAAGAAACAGAAATTTGGGAAACCAGACCTCGTCTTAATTGGGTGTCAATTGGAAACAAATATTTTGAGTGGTTTTGGCAAAGTCAATATAGTCAGCAGCGATGAGTACTCAAGGAAATGCCTTTTGGTTTATGGAACGACTACCTTCAAAGCTGGCAGTGCACC
The DNA here is from genome assembly GCA_037039925.1 of Doris montereyensis. Taxonomy (NCBI): domain Eukaryota; kingdom Metazoa; phylum Mollusca; class Gastropoda; order Nudibranchia; family Dorididae; genus Doris; species Doris montereyensis. The sequence continues at coordinate 7,647 of JAXRKP010001730.1, read as the reverse complement.
AATTAATTCTCAAAAAAAGAAAGGGTTTACAATGGGAGCGGAAATGCTTAGTATGTCTTATCCACATGGGGTACATACATATTTACATCTCATAATATAATAAAATAATGAACATTAATCGTTACGTATGTGTTAGCATATTCGTGA
>JAXRKP010000173.1:447500-455000 GCA_037039925.1 Doris montereyensis | reverse complement strand
ACAATCTATTTAATGTGTTTAACATCACCGGTGGCAAGTCATCAGCACCATTCAAGCACATCATCACAGCAACATCTTCTCATGTACAATTTCTTCAAGACACAGCTGATTGGCTAAAACGCATAACTCTTGAGGACAAACCAACACAGTCTTTACCATGCATCAGAGGATGGATTCAAACAATCAATGCTCTCCTCCTGCTCATCAACAAAATTTTTAAATCACCAGACATAAATTATTTGATAACAAACAGATTAAATCAAGACTGTCTTGAAAATCTGTTTGCAGTCATTCGCTCAAAAGGTGGACATCGAGACAATCCTGATCCTTATGAATTCAGAATTGCTCTACGGCAAGTAATGGTGGATAAGGTTTTAATGACCAGCAAAGGAACAAACTGTGAGGATGACCTGGATGTCTTTCTTCTGAACTTCTCAAAGTCTACAGGCTCGAACTCTTCCGTTTTTTCTTCCTCTTTCACCCAGTCACAAAACAAAGACACACCACTCATTACCAATCTGGTTAAATCTGTGAACATGGCTGAGGCAATACAGCTCGAAAACATTATTGCCTACATTAGTGGGTATATAGCCTTGAAAGTATCGAACTTTGTGTGTGATGAGTGCAAAACTCAACTGACAGCTTCTTCAACAGACACCACACAATATATATTCTTACAAAATAAACAGTATACAGGTGCAACCGATGGCCTGCGAAAACCAAGTCATGTCCTGGTTGAGTCTGTTGGATTATTTGAATCAATTTCCCACGATTACTTCCAAAAACACCTAAAAGATAACTGTCTAAAACACTCACTAATCAGATTATTATTAGACCAGCAAAGCTCAAAAGAGCTAAAAAGCCCATCCTGCAACTGCAAGACAGTGGAACTCGTTGTAAATTTATTTGTGACAATAAGAATACATCACGAGCTCAAACTCAGAAATGAACTAAATCTGTGTACTGGAACATCTAAACAACCCAGAAAAAACAGAAAGTTTGAAAAGCTTCGACATCAATAAAACCAGACAATGCTGTTTCATATCATATACCATGTATTATTCTCATACTGGTGCAATAGATTTTTGTGGTGAGTAAACATGATGTAAAATCTATCTATATCTGATAATTGTACCTGACTGTTTGTCTCTAGATCTATCTGTTTGCTTGTCAACAAGTCTCCTCAAACTAACAACATCAACAACAACACCTTCTATTTCTTCAACAATTCAACTGTAGATCTCACTGCTCATTTATCTGCCAGTTTCTTGTTCTTACGATCACGTGCAAACAAGTCTCCTTAGACTTACAACAACAACAATAATAACAACAACAACAACAGCAACAACAAAAACATCATCATCAGCATCTTCATCATTATCAATAAACAACTCCTAAGCGTGAATCCAGCTTAATAAATATAATAATATTCTACTCTACTCTACTCAGTACTGTATCCAATGTAAACAGTGCTGCTTGCCCGCGCCGCTTGTGACACAGACGTGGCGGGCCGAGGCAAACAAAGCCAGAGAGGAAATGAATCATCTTGTAGCGTAGCGTAATAGATCTTGGGCAAGATCGTTCATCATTATCATTACCATCATGACGATGATAATCATTAGCACACAGTTGGTTATTGATTAATATTAATCTCTGATCAAGACTGCAACACGAATGAGTTGTTGTTTGAGGGGGATGGAATTTGTTTTCTTGGAGTGGCTTTGTAAACGTCTGCCCGTTATCGAAGGCCAACAACGCTAACACAAAATACCCTTTCAAAAAAGGGGTAGATCTAAACTATTCTGATTCTACATTTTATCTCTGAATTATCAATAATGTGCGCAACGCTCTGTCGAAGTCATGGTCTGTTGAAAAATAAGAATTTGTAAAGAGTCAGGATTTGATCCATAAGTTCATATGTCGAAACAGCTCTTTGAAATGTTAAGAAATATAAACTAATCCTTGAAAAAATAGATAACTGGTTCGAAGTGCAATAACTCAATTGTCCGTGGACTTTGGTCAATTTTATATGACCAAATGATCATTTGTCTAGATTTAAATATTGGTCAGGGGTCCACTTATGTATGTTTTGGGGCTTTTTTTCTGAATAATATTCCACCTCTGTTCCTATCATTGAAAGTATTATGTAGAAAAATGCCTCATAAAGTCAAAGAAAAAGTGAATTTCTTTAGATCGTGATTTATATTGAACTTTTTTAGTGTCAATAGTAATCTATATTGTCATGTCTATAATAGTGTTGTAAATGTGAGGTAAATCATAGCGGATCCGAAAGTTTCCAAGCCGATTTGTTCAAATCATGAATCAATTTTACAATACGACTCTGAAACTCGATTTATAGACACCAAGCATGCCCGGAGTCAATGTGGGTTATGTGTTCTTCTTTATTATCAAGCTGGCTTCCTCCAACTTTGACTACGGTTAAACCAGAAAGCATTGTATCACGGGAGACACTGCCGGGAGAGGAAATAATTATCATGTACGATTATTAGATTGAATTAGTACCATACTGATGGTACGCGGAATTTTTTATTGTATTGACCGGAAATCGAGAAATCAGATCTTTTCCCAATCAATTCAAATGCTGCTTTTGATCCAATAGTGCATTCCCTAAGAACCTAAATCAGGCTATTAAAAACCTACATTATGGTGGGCGTGTGTAGTGGTTCCTGAGTTTATAGTGCCTCAAAGTTAGAAGAAGTCAGCTGTATATAATATAGATCTCAATCATCAATTTTCAAAACGAAAAATACTTTCTTTCTTTCTTTATCAGCTCCCATTTTACCTTCCGGTGTATGGGTTTTAGATGCCCAAAATGATCTTTTCCAGGCTGCCCTGTCCTGACAGCTTCTGTTTCCTTCCGTGAAAGTTAAATTTCTTTGCCCTCTTTTATATCTTCTTCCCACTTTCTCCGAGGTCTGCCTTTTGGTCTTTTACCTTGAGTTTTAGCACTATATACTGATTTAGCTATTCTATTGTAATTCATTCTGTTAACATGCCCAAACCATCTCAGTTGATTCGTTTCTATCTTATTTTGTATGCTATCTGCTTTGGTTTGATCTCTTATTGTTGTGTTTCTGATTTTGTTTCTTTTAGGTTTCCCTACTACTCTTCTTAGATATTTCATTTCAGCTGCCTGCACTCTACTGTATTCCCTACTGTCTAAGGTCCAGGTTTCACTGCCATAGAGGAGAGTAGGACAAGAAACTGTGTTGTATACTGCCATTTTGGTTTTTGTTGACTATTCTTGTTTACCTATAAATGCCTTTTCTAGGTGGTTATATATTGCACTTGCCTTTTGGATTATCTGGCTGATTTCTTGTCTTAGTTTTCCCTCTGAGTTAATGATTACTCCTAAGTAATTATAGCTTTGAACTTGTTCTAAATTCTTCCTGCCTAATTTAAGATTTTGTGTTTTAGCTTCCTAGTTACTAGCATTGTTTTGGTTTTCTTTGTATTTACTCTCATTCCTCTTTTATTTAATTCATTATTCATATATTGATATTTGACTGGAGGTTCCTTTCTGATTTTCCAAACAGAACTAAATCATCAGCAAATGAAAACATTGATACATTTACTGGTTTGAGCTTCCACATACCTACATTCATTTTCTTCATGTTTGAAGATGCCTTTGCTACTGAATCCATACATGTGATAAACAAAAGAGGACTTAGGATACAACCCTGTCTTACTCCTACATCTACATCAAATTCTTCAGATATATTTCCAGCTACTCTCACTGCACATGTTGGTTTATTGTAAACACTTTTAATGGCTTCTATTAAATTTTGCTCTACATTGTGTTCTTTAAAGAATGCCATAGTTGGTCCCTCCTCACATTGTTAAATGTCTTTTTTAAGTCAATAAAACACAGGTGCAAGTCAATGTTTCTCTAAAGGAATTTGTTTATTATTTGTCTAATTGTAAATATGTGATTTTGTACACTTCTTCCTGGTCTAAATCCACTCTGATGCTCTTCAATCTGATTCTCTACTCTTTTCCTTAGTCTCATTTCCAGAATCCTAGCATACACTTTTCCTGGTACGCTAAGTAGTGATACCCCCTCTATAGTTTGAGCATTCCATCGTTGATACTTTCTTGTGTATTGGTACTACAGTTCCCTTTTTCCAGTCGTCTGGCACCTGTTTGGACTTCCATGCTTGTTGACATATTGCATGTAGTAGTTTGTCTGCCTCTCTCCCTTGGTTTTTTATCATTTCTGGATAAACTTGATCTGCTCCTGGGGCTTTTCCTAATTTCACTTTTCTTATAGCTGTTTGTATTTCTTCCATTGATATATCTACATCTTCAGCTGTCTCATCTGGATTACTTGTTACTCTTACTAATTGATCTGTACTCCTTGTTTCATATGTTCTGAGGGATTATGTAATTGTTGAAAATACTTTCTCCACGTTTCCATGATTTCGATGTCTCCTTTCATTATTTCTCCTTTGGCGTTCTTAATTTGTCGTATTGGGCATGTTTTGGTCTTTCTCTCATGCTCTTCATTGCTCCCCAGAACAGCTTTTGATTTCCTTGATAGCTTTCTTGGAGTCTTTGTCCAAACTCTTCCCATTGTTCCTGTTTTGCTTTCCTCACTTCCTCTTTGGTGATAGTTCTTTTACTCACGTAATATATCCTATGCTGTGGTCTCTTTGTTTGCAAATATTTCTTCCAGGCATCTTTCTTTTCTTTGATCTTAGTCTTGACATTCTCATTCCACCATGCTGTACTTTTCCCATCTCCTTTAATTTGTTTCCTACCACAGACCTCTTCGGTACAACTGATGAGAGTTTCTTTATATATTTGCCATTTTTCTTCTATTGTGCTTTCCTTCAGATCCATCTGCCTTTCACTGATAGATCTTCTTATCCTGGATTGGTACATCTGTTTTACTATTGGTTTATTTAGTTCCTCTATTTTGAGTTTATTAGCTTTCTTCTCTTTCCTTTTCTGTTTGTTTTCTTCAGTTAATAATCTCATATTGGCTATCACTAGGTGATGATCCCAAATATTTCAGCTCCTCTGCTTACTCTAGCATCCATTGTACTGTAAAAAAGGGAGCTGCTAACTATTATGTAGTCTATGATTGACTTTTCACACCAGTCTTTATTTTCTTGTATATTTGTGGATATCTTTATGACGAAAAAATGTGTTAGCTATTTTCATGTTATTGTTTAGGCAAAAATCTATTAGTCTCTCTCCATTTGGAGAAGTTGTTGTCTCTCCTTCTTTACCTATTACTCCTCCTGAAGTTTCTACACTGTTGCCTACTCTAGCGTTTAAATCTGCTAAAACCATTAATTCCTGTTTGGGTTTGAGATTCTCTGCAGCTGTTTGTAAATCATTTTCGAAGATATCTTTATCTTCTTTTTGGGGCATTTTCGTTTGGTCTATAAGCTATTAATAATTTAATTTCTCTTCCTTTTGGTTTAATATTTTCTAGCCGTGGCATTTCTTGCCTTTTAGTATGCCATTAGGAGGCCTACTCCTGCTCTAGCTCTATCTTTGACATCTACTCCTGAGAAGATTAAAGTATGATTTGGTCCTACATTTTCTATTCCTTGTCCTTTTTTCTTTGTTTCTGTAATAGCCAAAATGTCTACTTTAAATTTTTCCATTTTTTCAGCTAATTCTAACTTCTTTCCATTAATTGCCCATAACATTCCATGTTCCAAAAATCACAGTCCGTGTTCTTTGTCAGAGTCGTTTTCGAAAGTTCAAGCTGGGTATATCATTGTATATATTACTTTGAATCAGGTTGTTTTGGATAAGTAGGGGGATTGGCCCACTGTACCCTAGGTAGATAGTTGGGCTGCCACCTTGAGGCCCCCTACCGGGCCTTGTTATTTTCTGTCAGGGTTAACTCCCTTAGCCTTCAGTCATTCAAGACCAGCCTGCAAGGCAGCAGGTTGTTATTTTCTGTCAGAGTTAACTCCCTTAGCTTTTGGTCAGTCAATACCTCGGCCTGCAAGGCAGCAGGTTGTTTTCTTTCAGGGTTAACTCCCTTAGCCTTTGGTCAGCCAAGATCTGCCTGCAAGGCAGCAGGAGACTCGTGGAGGGCGGGATCATCTACTCCCCGTACAGGTGCTTACCTGTCCACTGCCCGGACGAAAAATACTATAACTTGAAAATTTGATGTAATCATAGACAGTTCTTGTTCTACGTGATCCTCTGACCTCTTGTCTCACGATTTACACCTCTACTCAGCTCCCGCTCCACACCAAAAACAACCCAACAAAACCTCTTTGGCGTTGTCAAAAAAAAATGTTCTTACACTAACTCCATCCTATCCATAACTTAACCCTATGGAGAATCCGACAAAGACATAACAACAATAACATGTCTATATTATAATTCATTGCCAATAGAAATCAACCTCACGCACCCTTGCCCTCTTTCTCTGTAATTGTTCTTCGTTCCAAAACAGCATTGGTTGGATTGAGTCTGAAAAATATAAATATAAAGGCGTAGTTTCATGACCTCAATCTGGTACTGACATAGTTGGTACGTGTAGAGGGCAAAACTATAAAAAACCCAATTGGGAAGCGTGTCAAGTCTTTCAAGCGTTGATCATTGTTATGCCACGTAGTAATCCCACATCTACAGAGGGATATCATCCAGTCTGACAAACCCAGTAGGCATGATCCTTTTGGTGTAAACCCTGTCAAGTCTGGTAAGTTTACCTTTCTAAATCACGCTAAAGAGGTTTTTGAATTCATATATTTTGTTTAATTTTTTAGGTATAGACTTTTATTTAGAAAGGACTTATATTCCAGAACTCATCAAACAACTCAGTCTTTCTTTTTTTTTTGGCCGTGTGTTATTCTTTTTTTAAAAAACTGGTCAGTTTCCCCAAGCATTATAGCATGCCACACTCTACAGCTGCAATGCTTTGGGCGTGGGATCAAACCTGTTTTCAACTGTTCTTCATTTCCATTTCCTGAATTTTGATTTGTTTTGGTTTGATTTGATTTACCTACATCCACAACTAAGGTGATTTCGGTTTTTGTTGTTGTTGGTAGGATTTTTTTAAATTTCGCCTGGACTGCTATGTAAACAGCTAAGGATCTTTAACGTGCACAAAGTGTTGTGATCTGCACACGGGACCTCCTTTTATCGTTCATCTCTGATGGATCAGGAGGGAGGGGGAGGAGGTAGATTTTACTAAAAAAAAACGAGAAAATTGTCAACTGTTGGCGGGGCTTGAGCCCACTACCTTTTTTGTTTGAGAGGCCGTCACCTTGCCTCTGACTACCGACTCCCCCATTTTTTGAATAATCACAACAGTTTTGGCAATGTCGTAATGCATTGACTCGAATTCTTCGTCTTGTTGAATGTAATATTTGGTTACTGGTCAAGCAATTTAAGGCCTCTGAGTCGTATAGAGAGGAGGTAGGGGAACGGAGGAGGATAAAGTACAGTTTCTCCAGAATTATTACCGCCGAATCGAATCTCGGTTTCTATAGCGTGAACAGGGAA
>JAXRKP010000173.1:420000-445000 GCA_037039925.1 Doris montereyensis | reverse complement strand
TCTCGTAGTTTTTAAGCCGATCCCCTCCAATGGATATCTCGATCAAAACATCTGATTGCACAGCACTAAACTGAAGCGTTAGTAACGTGGGGAGGAGGGCGGAGGTAATATTCTCCCAGAATTAAAAAAAAAAGGATATAATATTTTGATCATTCATGCGATATCCCGGCAATAAAAGCCATGGGTAATTTACCCATAGCTCTTATTACCGGGATAAAAAAATAAAGGATATAATATTTTGATCATTCATGCGATATCCCGGCAATAAGAGCTACAGATCTTGCTGTTACGATGAAGTAATATTCTAGGCTAAAGGAAAACTTTGTCACGGTATGGTTTGAATCTGCCAACTTGAGTTTGCAATAAAATATGCTGCAAATGGAACACCCACGTTAACTGTTCAATCTCCAATAGGATTAAGTTTCTCATACGTTGCCTATATAGGACTACATTTTTCATACGCTGCCTATATAGGTCTAGGTTTCTCATACGCTGCCTATATAGGACTACATTTTTCATACGCTGCCTATATAGGTCTAGGTTTCTCATATATAGGACTACATTTCTCATACGCTGCTGGTCCTATATAGGTCTTTTCTAGGTTTAGGTCTCATACGCTGCTTATATAGGACAACATTTCTCATACGCTGCCTATATAGGTCTAGGTTTCTCATACGCTGCTTATATAGGACTACATTTCTCATACGCTGCCTATATAGGTCTATATAGGTCTAGGTTTCTCATACGCTGCTTATATAGGACTACATTTCTTATACGCTGCCTATATAGGTCTAGGTTTCTCATACGCTGCCTATCTAAGACTACATTTCTCATACGCTGCCTATATAGGACTACATTATTCATCTAGGTTTCGCTGCCTATATATGTCTAGGTTTCTCATACGCTGCCTATACAGGACTGCATTTTTTTTTCATACGCTGCCTATATAGGTCTAGGTTTCTCATACGCTGCCTATATAGGTCTAGGTTTCTCATACGCTGCCTATATAGACTGCATTTTTTTTCATACGCTGCCTATTTAGGTCTAAGTTTCTCATACGCTGCCTATATAGGTCTAGGGTTTCTCATACGCTGCTTATATAGGACTACATTTCTCATACGCTGCCTATATAGGTCTAGGTTTCTCATACGCTGCTTATATAGGACTACATTTCTTATACGCTGCCTATATAGGTCTAGGTTTCTCTCATACGCTGCCTATCTAAGACTACATTTCTCATACGCCGCCTAAGACTACATTTCTCATACGCTGCCTATATAGGACTACATTATTCATACGCTGCCTATATAGGTCTAGGTTTCTCATACGCTGCCTATACAGGACTGCATTTTTCATACGCTGCCTATATAGGTCTAGGTTTCTCATACGCTGCCTATATAGGTCTAGGTTTCTCATACGCTGCCTATATAGACTGCATTTTTTTCATACGCTGCCTATATAGGTCTAAGTTTCTCATACGCTGCCTATATAGACTGTCTAGGTTTTTCTAAGTATACGCTGCTTATAGGTAGGACTACATTTCTCATACGCTGCCTATATAGGTCTAGGTTTCTCATACGCTGCCTAAATAGGACTAGGTTTCATTTCTCATACGCTGCCTATATAGGACTACATTATTCATACGCTGCCTATATATGTCTAGGTTTCTCATACGCTGCCTATACAGGACTACATTTTTCACACGCTGCCTATATATAGGACTACATTTTTGACACGCTACCTATATAGGTCTAGGTTTCTCATACGCTGCCTATATAGGTCTAGGTTTAGGACTCATTACATACGCTGCCTATATAGGTCTAGGTTTCTCATACATACAGGACTTTTTTTCACACGCCTATATAGGACTCTAGGTTTCCCTGCTCATTCGGTCTGGTTTTCTACGCTATAGGTCTAGGTTTTCACACATTGCATATAGGTCTAGCTGCCTATATAGGTCTAGGTTTCTCATACTAGGTTTCTGCCTATATAGGACTACATTTTTCATACGCTGCCTATAGGTTTAGGTTTCTCATACGCTGCCTATATAGGACTACATTTCTCATACTCTGCCTTTATAGGTCTAGATCAAAATTTAATAGAAGCCATTAAGAGTTTTTACAGTAAACCAACATGTGCCTTGAGAGTAGCTGAAACCATATCTGCAGGATTTGATGTAGATATAGGATAAGACAGGGTTGTATCCTAAGTCCTCTTTTGTTTATCACATTTATGGATTCAGTCGCAAAGGCATCCTCAAACATGAAGAAAATGAATGTAGGTATGTGGAAGCTCAAACCAGTAAATGTATCAATGCTTTCATTTGCTGATGATTTAGTTCTGTTTGGAAAATCAGAAAGGGACCTCCAGTCAAATATCAACATAATGAATAATGAATTAAATAAAAGAGGAATGAGAGTAAATGCAAAGAAAACCAAAAACAATGCTAGTAACTAGGGTTCAAAGCTACATTTATCTAGGAGTAATGATTAACTCAGAGGCAAAACTAAAACAAGAAATCAGCCAGAGAATCCAAAAGGCAAGTGCAATATATAACCATCTAGGAAAGGCATTTGTAGATAAGCAAGAATTGTCAACAAAAAACCAAAATGGCAGTATACAATACAGTTTATTGTCTTGTTCTCCTCTACGGCAGCGAAATCTGGACAGTAGAAAATACAGTAGAGTGCAGGCAGCTGAAATGAAATGTCTAAGAAGAGTAGGAGGGAAAACTAAAAGAAACAAAATCAGAAACACAACAATAAGAGATCAAACCAAAGCAGATGGCATAAAAACTATGATAGAAACAAATCAATTGAGATGATTTGGGCATGTAAACAGAATTAATGACGATAGAATAGCTAAACCAGTATACAGTGCTAAAGCCCAAGGTAAAAGATCAAAAGGCAGACCTCGGAGAAAGTGGGAAGAAGATATAAAAGAGGCATTGAAGCATAGAAATTTAACATTTTTAAAAGGAAACAGAAAACGTCAGGACAGGGCATCCTTGAGAAAGATCATCTCGGGCATCTGAACCCATACACCGAAAGGTAGAAAGGGAACTGATAAAGAAAGAAAGAAAAGAAAGACTTATTGAGTTATTGGAAAATATTTCATTTGACCTGAGTCAATATTTCAAATGTCGATTGTGATACATGTGCCTTTATCTTGAATAGCTGTCACATTGATCAAGAGGTGTACATGCCAGGTGTATGCATGCATGCTTAAATTTTAGATACCTGAAAGGAGACGGATTAGTCATCACGAATTTAGATTATAATCAGAAAGAAACAATTTAATATTTTTTATCTAAAAGATCAAAGAAAGAAAGTTACAAAAATACATTTAGGTCTATTCTCTATGCAATAAAACTATTGCAAACTCGGCATAGACGATAAACATTGTTCTCCTATCCACATGCATTCATATGTATAATTATGTATTATTTTATGTTATATAATAAGAATGCCTGAATGTGAAATTCGTTTGTAACGTGACAGCACAACTGTCTACGATCGAGCGAAACTTTTCATTTTCTCCTCCCCTCACTCAGTCCCCTTTATGTACCTATTCAAGTTATATTTGAATGCTTAGATAGACATGTGATCAAATGAATTTTCTCATTTTATAATATCAATAAAAGTATCTTATCTTGTCTCATCTAATCTTATTTTATCTTATCTTATGGCAAATTAGATATTTACCACGATTTTTCCTTTTTTAAAATTGTATTCACACAATGCAAAATATATGATATTTTTACGTTATTAGTTGTATACTTCACAAGGACTATAAAATACATTGAAGTTACCATGGTATTACCTCTCGTATTTCTATGGTTATTGCCACGGTCTGAAGCTTGGATAATAATTTTATAGAATATAACATCTATGATACATGTATATAAAGCTGACGTTCTGTAACTTTGAGCGTTATAAACTCAGGAACCACAGCACCCCTGACCGCCATATTTCGCAAGTAAGTTTCAAATAGCCTGCTTTAGGTTATGAGCGAATGAGCTATTAGATCAAATCAATATCTGAATTGACTAGAAAAAGATTGTTTGCCTGCGATCGAGAAAACGTTGTATTGTTACTAGATCTAATTAATCAGTTTCTGGTCTTCCAATAAAATCCCGTATAACTCAATATCGAGTACTGATTCGATCTAGTAATCGTACTTGATATTATAATGATCTTTTTAGGGGATAAACGACAAAGATGCTCGACCGAGAGCGTTGGAGAGAAAGGTTACGACAATCCCAACCTGGTGACATAGCTCGATAAAGGAAGACGAGGAAACAGAGGACGAACCCTGCCAGCACAGTTAAGCACATCTGGCCTATTCATCACCCCTCACCCCATAACCCCCAAAATAATAAATTTGAAAGCAAAAACTTTAAAAATGTATTTCCAATGACTCCTCTAGGTGAATGGACCGAGATGTCATTTTCAAGGACCGGCTGGGCTTGGTCAAATTGCGTCATTAACCGTAGCCAACGCCTAACCGGACTTTACCCAAATCTAAACCAGTCTTTAAAGGGTGGTCTTCTGAATACACGGTGACTTAGATTTTAGAATAATAAGTGAAAGAAGGATGTTTTGATCTAGCCCAGACTACTACAGCGATCGGGCTACAATAGTACGGCATGTCTGCTTGTACGACACGACACCACAGGGTATCGGCAAAAAGTCCTTAATGTCATCATCATTATACAATCACCGACTGCGACCTACCCGCCACGCCGAAGACACGTTGCTAACGAGCCGCATGTCATTCTTTGTTCAGGTAGGACTTTGGGTTGGTGGTGAAAGGGATACTTTAGACAGTTTCATTCAACCGCTTTTATTATTTCTGGTAGTGTGAAACTCAAATTTAGAAAACGCCTACTCGAGAATCGTTTTCCTTTTGAAATTTAATGTGGTTTCATGCAAAAATCGTTAATCTGACTCCGCTTAAAGTTAATGTCATAGTTAACTTGTGAAAAAAGTTGGTTTTATTTTCAGACTACTGGCCTATTGTACAGAAAAGAAAGTCTGCTTTGTTTTATATTCATGACATGAGGCAAACGTAAGGCAAGAACAACAAAGAAGTTGATTATTTCAAGAGTTCAATTTCTGTTATGCAAAAACAAAAAAACAAAAAACTAAATCAATAAATAGAACAACAGAAAAACACCCCCACGCCTCCACCAACAAAAAAAAAACAAAAACAAAGACAAAGAACAAAACAAACTGCTCTATCGATACCAGCTCTGTCAGTCTAAAATGTATCGGCGTGCTATGCCCAGTACAAAGTATCGATATGTTTCGAGACCCAAATTTAAGTTCCGCAAATGTTATGTCGTTTCATTGCGTAAGAAACACTGAGAAAACAGAAATGTCACAGTTTTTCAAATGTTATGTCGTTTCATTGCGTAAGAAACACTGAGAAAACAGTTTCGCAAATGTCATGTCGTTTCATTGCGTAAGAAACACTGAGAAAACAGTTTCGCAAATGTCGTGTCGTTTCATTGCGTAAGAAACACTGAGAAAACAGTTTCGCAAATGTTATGTCGTTTCATTGCGTAAGAAACACTGAGAAAACAGTTTCGCAAATGTCATGTCGTTTCATTGCGTAAGAAACACTGAGAAAACAGTTTCAGTTCCGTTTCAAAGGAGCACTGTCGCAAATGTCGTTTCATTGCGTAAGGAGCACTGAGAAAACAGTTCCGCAAATGTCATGTCGTTTCATTGCGTAAGAAACACTGAGAAAACAGTTCCGCAAATGTCATGTCGTTTCATTGCGTAAGGGGCACTGAGAAAATAGATCCGCAAATGTCATGTCGTTTCATTGCGTAAGGGGCACTGAGAAACAGTTTCGCAAATGTCATGTCGTTTCATTGCGTAAGGGGCACTGAGAAAACAGTTTCGCAAATGTCATCGGCCTACATCTTGTGGCAAAGAGCACAACGTGGGCAGAAGGCAGTTGGTATAGTAACCAAGGTGACAGCTTACGGCCTAAGGAATCGAACCTATTAATATTGCATGATGGACCTACTTTGAGGATGTAAAAAAGTCGGAGAAAAGTGGCTTTCTGGGAGTTTTTGATTTGATTTGATGTGCCCACATTCGCAACTAAGGTGATCTCTGGGTTTTTGTTTTGATTTGATTTACCCACATCCACAACTAAGGTGATCTCGGGGTTTTTGGTTGGATTTGATGTGCCCACATTCACAACTAAGGTGATCTCTGGGTTTTGGTTGGATTTGATGTGCCCACATTCACAACTAAGGTGATCTCGGGTTTTTGGTTGATTTGATCTGCCCACATTCACAACTAAGGTGATCTCGGGTTTTTGGTTGGATTTGATGTGCCCACATCCACAACTAAGGTGATCTCGGGGTTTTTGGTTGGATTTGATGTGCCCACATTCACAACTAAGGTGATCTCGGGGTTTTTGGTTGATTTTTAGAAAAATATTTCAGACTGCCCTGTAAAAAAACCAAGGGTCTTTTAAGTGCACAGAGTGTTGTGATCTGCACACGGGACCTCCTTTTTATCGTCCGTCTCCGATGGGACTAGGTGTCGATCCAACTACCTGAACCAGGGAGGAGGTGGGGTAGATTTTACAACAACAAAAATCAAGAAAATTATCGGTGAGGCTTGAACACGACCTTTGGGTTCGACGCCAACACATTGCCTCTCGACTACCGAGTTCCTCCCCCTCCTCCCGCCAGCCACCGACACGACCGCCTCTTTTATCTCTTTTTTGTTGTTGTATGTCCATGTTTATAGATACCATGGGGGCTTACTACCGGATATCGCAGTACGCTTTCGGCATCATCCTCGGACTTGTGGCCCTCACACTGGCTGCTGTGGGTTACGCTACCAACAGTTGGATCGAGTTCGATGTTGACAGAAGCCAACTGACAGACATCGAACGGATCGCATCGGATGTCAGCGTAAACGTGGGCCGTTTCTCCTTCACTCGAAACAGAGGTCTCTTTCTAGAATGCTATTCCGACGACAATGTCCCTTGTGAGTGGCCTGAATGCGATTATTTATGTTTTGCTGTCATAAAATTAATGTTCAAGGCGTTGGCCTTATCACCATTAGCGTTGTCATCATTATCATTACATGTATCATCATTAACATCATCATCATCATCATCATCGTCATCATCATCGTCGTGATCATCATTATGCCATCATTTTCTACGTTGTCAAAATAATATCGTTAACGCCTGTTCCTGAAAATGTCGTGTTCAGTTTCCTGCCTGTCCTCCACCCCTCCCCGGCCCTACGACGTTGCTCCATATTTAATCTTTTTCTCTCCCCGCTTCCTGCATCCCTCGCTTTTTCGTTTATTTTCCCCTTTTCACCTTCTCACCGATCTTCTGCTTCTTTCTTCTTCTTTCTGCTCTTTCTGCTACTTTCTGCTTCTTTCTGCTCTTTCTGCTTCTTTCTGCTTCTTTCTGCTTCTTTCTGTTTCTTTCTGCTTCTTTCTTTTCTGTTTCTTTCTGCTCCTTCCTGCTCCTTCCTGCTCCTTCCTGATCCTTTCCTCCTCCTTCTTCCTGCTCCTTCCTGCTTCCTCCTGCTTCTTTCTGCTTCTTCCTGCTTCTTTCTGCTTCTTCCTGCTTCTTTTTTTCTGCTTCTTTTTTTTCTGCGTCTTTCTGCTTCTTTCTTCTTTCTGCTTCTTTCTGCTTCTTTCTACTTTTTTCTGCTTCTTTCTGCTTCTTCCTGTTTCTTTCTGCTTCTTCCTGCTTCTTTCTGCTTCGTCTTCCTCTTTTTCAATTGTCTATCGATACCTTTGTCATCCGATCTCTATCCTTTGTAAGTTTAAAATTGCATTAACCTAAATAAATCATGGACGTCCCAGTATACCACCGTTATCGTAGGGAGACACCCATTCTCCTGTGTTGTCTTCTAATCAGGGCTTAGTCAAAGTGATGACGTGGTTGACTCTGACTGCATCGAACTTGACTTCGAAGACCTGAATAACGTGGACGTCAGCGATGCCTTCTCCACAAGACTAAGTAAGCAGTGCGCACCAATGGCGTGATTTGACCACTTTTAGTACCGCACATGAACATAGGCCTACCTGGCACATACATTATAACGGTCACATTGATGATGGCAAAAGTAAAGTTAATTATCATACTCGAAGTTGGACGTAGGAAACAAAAGTAGAATCCCGAGAGAGAGAGAGAGAGAGAGAGAGAGAGAGAGAGAGAGAGAGAGAGAGAGAGAGAGAGAGAGAGAGAGAGAGAGAGAGAGAGAGAGAGAGAGAGAGAGAGAGAGAGAGAGGAGAGAGAGAGAGAGAGAGAGAGAGAGAGAGGGAGAGAGAGAGAGAGAGAGAGAGAGAGAGAGAGAGAGAGAGAGAGAGAGAGAGAGAGAGAGAGAGAGAGAGAGAGAGAGAGAGAGAGAGAGAGAGAGAGAGAGAGAGAGAGAGAGAGAGAGAGAGAGAGAGAGAGAGAGAGAGAGAGAGAGAGAGAGAGAGTGAGTGTGTGTGTGTGAGAGTATATTATTATAACACGGGTGTAAATTCAGCAATGTTTCGTCAAGACAATAATACATCTTTTCCAAATTTTCAGAACTTCTTATCGCTGTTGTAGCTGTCTTCGCCGTTGGACTCTTTTTCGGCGTGGTAGCTATCATTATCGGCCTTGTTGCAGCGGTCAAACAGACCGCCAAGACTGCCTTTATCGCAGCTTTGTTTGCACTCTTTGACAGGTACGTTCTTGCTCAGGTTGTGAACGTGAGATACAACCTTTAATTCTTAGTACGTTAGTTACTTAGTTGGCTAGTGAATTTTGTTAGTTAGTTAGTCCTCTTGGTGCGTGATTGCGCATAAGGCTGACACCACAGAGTTTCCCACTGTGGCCGGTAGGTTAAACGTCTGTCGGGCTGACCCCATGTCCATTTCTTCTCCTTCATCTGCTTCTCCACGGATCGTCTTCATGTCTCTCTAGGTCTTCTCCTCCTTCTTTTCCCTTCTTTAGTCTATCTCAATGTCATTCTAGGTACCGGTAGGGCTGTTGGTGCCATCGTTAGTACATGTCCGATGTACCGCCATCTACGTTGCAGGGCTAGCACCATTTCAAAATTCCCAGCTCACCCCGCCCGTTATGACACTCCTCGCGGCTACCTTACCCTAACTCTTGGCACACATAATATGTCTTGAATTAGTCACTTACAATTTTCAAGAACTCATTTCGCTATGCTACAGATAGAAAGAACTAACGAAAGTGAGCACATTTTAACCCGTGCATTTACTTGATCGTTGTAAACGTATGCCACAAAATGAATAAATTACATTTGGATAAACAATTATAATAAATAAATGGATAAAATTGACTGGCTCAGGAGCTCCCGTCCGGCGAGGTCTGTCGTCTGAATGAGCTGGTCGTCTTCGATGACGAGAAGTCCGCTCTCGACACTTTCGAGAATCATTGGCACGTGGCTTTGGAGGACCCTTTCCAAGGCCAAGTGCGCGGATTTTGGTGGTGGACGTCATCGATATCAGGATATTGTGAAATCACTGGCAACAATACGGCTGATCAATTGGCAACAAATTGGCGCCAATCGAGTTTTTAAAAATTTGAATTTACCTACATCCACAACTCGGGGGTTTTGGTAGGATTTTAAATTTTGCCCGGATTTCCTGTATACAGCCAATGGATCTTTAAGGTGCACAGAATGTCCTGATCTTCACATGGTCCCTCCTTGTTACCGTCCGTCTCCGATTGGACTGGGTGTCGATGTACCTACTTGGATCGGGGAGGGGGGGAGGGTTTTTTCTCTCGAAAAAAAAACTCTTGAGAAAACATTCCAACCTTCTGGGGCTTGAAACCACAACTTTTTTGGTTGAGAGGCCGATATCTTGGCTCTGGACTACTGCGTTCCCTGCCAATCGAGACACAACACCTATCGGCTTATTCGAACTGGATGGTTATTCACAGACATGTATCGATAGATATGCACTTTTTTTATTTCTTATCTTAAACCTGTCTTTCGTTCTTTCAAATCCTTCATAATCTTTTCTTTCTTTTCTTTTTTCCTCTCCCAATGCTTACCCCCCCCCCTCCTCCCAACTAAATTGGTCTTGCAAATTTTTGAACCGATCTCTTCTTCACGAGTCAAATTCAATGCATGTATCATGGTTTAATATCACCGAGAGAACTTCAAAATTGAATCTTAAAACTGAATTAATTTCAAAATGCTTCAAAATTCGTTTTGGGATGTTTATTTTGTAAACTTAATCATACACTGTTAAGTTCATAGAAACAGAATCTCTGCAAAGCACTGGTAAAACTCCAAGTGTTGCACCATACGCAGAGCTCAACGTCTCAGAGTCTCTGATTTTCTTGGCATCCGGTATAATGTGGTAGCGGTAGATTGCCATTGCTTTCTGTGTAGCACTGGTATCGTTTTTTATGACTAGTCTCTTTAAATGAATATCAACTTTTGTAAAATGCCCAAATTAGATTCCCATCTATATGTTTTGTGTAAATGTATTGCCCTAAATGTATTTTGTAACATGAGAAATATAAATCAAACAGAAAAATTGCCTTCGTTGGACAATAATGATTTAGTATTATTATTATATTCTTATTTTTATTCTTATTCTTATTCTTATTCTTATTCGTATTCGTCTTCGTATTCTTATTCGTATTCGTATTCGTATTCTTCTCCTTCTCCTTCTCCTTCTCCTTCTCATTCTCCTTCTATTTCTCCTTCTCCTTCTCCTTCTCCTTCTTCTTCTTCTTATTATTATTATTATCATTATCATTATCATTATCATTATTATTATTATTATTATTATTATTATTCATTATCATTATCATCATTATCATTATCATCATTATCCTTATCATCCTTATCATCATTATTATTATCATTATTAATATTATTATTATTATTATTATTATTATTATTATTATTATTATTATTATTATTATTATTATTATTATTGTTATTATTATTACTATTATTATAAACAAAATGGTTTTAACTAATACAGTTTCGTAGGTTCCTACATACTTTGCTTCAAAGTTAGGGCATAGATCTATTCACAGTAAGGCTTCCAAAAACTAGCATACACGTTTGTTTGCTCTCTTCGTTTGACTAATAACTTTTATAATATTATAATAAAATCATGTCACAACGATATTTCATACTTACACAGGAATCACCATAGCGTTTGCTATCGCTATCTTCTTGGGCGTTGATCACATGGAGAGGGAAGATAGCGGAGACAACCGTGAGCTGATCTTCCGGAAGAACTGGAGTGATGTAAGTAAAAGAGACGCTGTTCGTAGCGCAATCTGTAATGTCGGGAGTTGGTATTCACGAAGACACTGGTTCAAAAACTCAGGAATGCTCAGATTTTCCCACTATGCTATATCTAAGCAAAGGGTACCCAGCTATTACTTAGGTAGCGAAGGACCTTGTCAGAGTGTTAGTATGAAGCGTCGAACAGGCAGCTCTACTACATCGCTCCCCCCCCAAGGAGCTGAGAATAACTTTGAATGAAATAGCATGCTAAGGCATATACCGTGTTAGCCTGCATGTGTGCGGGGATATGGGCAGTGAATCCATTTTTCTTTTCGTTCAGCGCAGATAACTCACTCGGTAGAACGCCTGTCTCCCACGTAGGAGGGCCGAGTTCAATTACCAGTCCGGGCAAATTTTTCTGGCCCTCCTGTCGACCGGGCAGCGAAAAGTGGGTAGCTAGGTCTATTCAGACTCGGTAAAAGTAAAGGCCGTGTAGAAAGCAATGATAAGCTATCACACTGTGCCGTATGCGTAGAAAAATCAGGATTCTTCTCCTGATTTCCTTACGCTTAACTCTGAGAATGAAGCTTACTTTACATTACATCACTTTACTTTACTTTACTTTACTTTACTTTACTTTACTTTTCTTTACTTTACTTTACTTTACTTTACTTTAGTTATACTATGTTTGTTGATTTGACATCAATATCATTGCGATGTGATAGAGTCTATGCTTACTTCCATGCCCATCATCAGCTTAGATGTAATGTGGCTGTCCTTCTGTCAATCTATCCATTTGTCTATGTATGTATTGTATGTATGTATTGTATGTATGTATTGTATGCATGTATTGTATGTATGTATGTATGTATGTATGTATGTATGTATGTATGTATTTATGTATGTATGTATGTATTTATGTATGTATGTATGTATGTGTGTACATGTATTATATAATATAAATGCATATATTTTTGTTTGTTTACATAAACATTCCATTGATTATGTACCTAAGTATTATTATTTGTGCTTCTGCTGGTTTATATATTTGCAATCTAATGTCAGAAATAGTCATACATAGCCCATGCGCGTTCTCTTTGATTGGATGCCACTGTGATTTGTGTGTAACATATTTGTCCCACATTGCCCTAACTTGATTTACGGCATACAAAGAACAAATTGGTTAATTTTACAAATTGTAATCTAGGACACCAGGGGAGCGAACTGTCAGTGAATATGACTGCTAGATGTGTTTGGATTCACGTAAAAGACCTTGTTAATGAAAATCAAGAAGTGTAGTTATCTCCGTTGGTAGCAGGCTATTTTTTCATGGCGAGGCGAAGGGTGTCGACGCAGAGGTTGCGGGTTCAATCCCCATGGTGACCAGGGTTTTTTTTTCTGTCTATTTCTTGTATTTGTCTTGTCTTTGTTCCTATAGGGTTTTGATATTATTCAATGTCCTTTCTTGGCATACAAATTATATGTAGTCCTCAGATTTACATACAGCTAATGTGTATACATGTATATCATACGTTTTCTATGCAAAGAAAGCAAATGGCCTTTTGGCCTTTTTATGAAAAAACCTTCACAACTATCCTCAATAAGTAAAAGAAAAGTGCTACAAGACTTTAGTAAAACCAGTCTTAGATTATGGTAGCTGTGTCTGGGACTCATACCAACATACCTACATATATAAGAAGAAAAAAACAGCTCCCTTTTTTAACTAATAACTATAACTACACTAAAGGAAATACCAAAACCAACATGAACGAATTGCAGTGGGTACCTTTAGAAGAACATAGAGCTAGAAATACAATTAATATTTTCTTTAAGGGTATAAATGGCCAACTGTTTATTCCATTAGATCAACGTAAACGTAACTGAAGAACAAACAGATCAGGCTGTCAAACATACATAATTTCATCTTCAAACATTGATTGTCACCTGCACTCGTTTTACTCTAGTACAATAAGGCTGTGGAATTGACTGCCAACAGAAATAAAACTCCGCAATAGTACTGAAGACTTTAAAAACAGAATTAAACACATCACTTTAAAGCCAAAATTGGATTAAAATGTTTGGGTTGAATCAAAATATGCGTGCTGACAGTAATACTCAAAAATTGAGTTGGTCAGTCATTATGAAGAAGAAGAAGAAGATTATATACAAGATGCCATACTTTCTAATTAAAATCTACATCACACAACATAATGATTGATATGTCTTAAACAACTTCAAGGGGCAGTTGCTTTCTCCATACATATTCTTCTCGTCGTTCTTAACGAATAATAGCTAAAACATACAGCAGATGTTTAAACGAGTGAAATGGATAATGGATCACAGAACAGGATAATGTTTGATAGGTGGAACGGAAAATGGATAAGTGAAACGCCAGTGGTCCTGTGGAACCCAAATTGAAGGGTGTTTACACCTTAAGAAAACACCGTACAGTCCATAGCGTAATTATGATTATATCATCATATAACTAAGATTAACAGGACCTTTTTCATTCACTTTTATCAACGCTATAAACAACTTTTTGAAGGAACAAGGCATGGGCCTGCAAAGTTATATCCTCAAATATAACGCCATTTTCAACTATCTAGATTGATTTCATAAAGGCCTGCCCTTGATGGAAACAGTGATTGACAACGTTTTCCCTATGTGCAAAATGACACGAGTCATCTTTAAATGATAAACATGGCTACTGTTGTAATTGTAGTTTGGATAACATGGGTGTCAAAAACCAAACTCTGGGAGAAAGGGAAAAGTCTCGTAACGTGTCTTTAAATTTGAAAATAGAACAACAGACAGATAAGCTAGTTTTTATTTTAAAGATAAGCTAGTTTTTTTATTTTTTATTTTAAAGATAAGCTAGTTTTTATTTTAAAGATTTTAAAGATAAGATAAGCTAGTTTTTATTTTAAAGATAAGCTAGTTTTATTTTAAAGACAAGCTAGTTTTTATTTTTAAGGATAAAGATAGTTTTTTTTTTTAAAGATAAGCTAGTTTTTATTTTAAAGATAAAGCTAGTTTTTATTTTAAAGATAAAGCTAGTTCTTATTTTAAAGATAAGCTAGTTTTTATTTTAAAGATAAGCTAGTTTTTATTTTAAAGATAAGCTAGTTTTTATTTTAAAGATAAGCTATTTTTTTAAAGATAAGCTAGTTTTTAGTTTTTATTTTAAAGATAAGCTAGTTTTTTATTTTAAAGATAAGCTAGTTTTTATTTTAAAGATAAGCTAGTTTTTATTTATTTTAAAGATAAGCTAGTTTTATTTTAAAGATAAGCTAGTTTTTATTTTAAAGATAAGCTAGTTTCTATTTTAAAGATAAGCTAGTTTTTATTTTAAAGATAAGCTAGTTCTTATTTTAAAGATAAGCTAGTTTTTTATTTTAAAGATAAGCTAGTTTTATTTTAAAGATAAGCTAGTTCTTATTTTAAAGATAAGCTAGTTTTTATTTTAAAGATAAGCTAGTTCTTATTTTAAAGATAAGCTAGTTTTTATTTTAAAGATAAGCTAGTTCTTATTTTAAAGATAAGCTAGTTTTTATTTTAAAGATAAGCTAGTTCTTATTTGCCAAAAGATAAAGATAAGCTAGTTTTTATTTTAAAGATAAGCTAGTTCTTATTTTAAAGATAAGCTAGTTTTTTTATTTTAAAGATAGCTAGTTCTTATTTTAAAGATAAGCTAGTTCTTATTTTAAAGATAAGCTAGTTTTTATTTTAAAGATAAGCTAGTTTCTTATTTTAAAGATAAGCTAGTTTTTTATTTTAAAGATAAGCTAGTTTTTATTTTAAAGAAGATTCAAGTCGAGGCAAGGAGAAGATTGGACGGCTGAAAGGATAACTTGGTATTTATTATTTAATGGATGGCGGATATGACGTTTGCTCCAATCAAAGAGTAGACCTATCAGTCTTGGTGACGCCAGAGACTATACTATTATTATAATATTATGCTTAATTACAGAGCAGTCATCTTTGGCGCATGATTTCAATATACATGCAATAATTTACTCGTATATACCCTCAATGCTTTTATCAACTTTCAGACAATGGATAATGCAACCTCGGCGTCTTTCAGTTGGTCTTTCGGTCTCAGCTGGGTGGCTGTGTGTCTGTCCTTCATCTCATGCGTACTGTATTTCCTTGTTGGTTTTCATCACTTCCGGAAAGACGACGACGATGATGACTCAGATGACAGTTCATCATCTTCTTCATCATCATCATCTCCAGCATCCGACAGACGATCCTTGGATCGTAAAAGGTCTAAGAGGGGAAAGAGTATCCGTATGCTTTGAATGACGCTTATTTGGGAGCCAATCCTGTGTACTGGGCATACGATAACCAAGGGAGGTCATCCAGGCGAGCAGTGACGGCTCTCTCAGATTATTCGGTCGACCAATCCAATCACGGCCGGTACATCTACCCACAAAGGAATTTCTTCCTTGGCGGGGATAGTGCTCAACTTCCAGGAGTAGGTCACATAAGACAAACCCAACACCAACTGTCTCGACATCAGCATTAACAGCCTGACAGCCCATTGATTGGTCTAATTTCTACTTAAGTTAATTTATAGCCAGATCCCAAAATCAACAGAATCTATAGGGTATTTTTTCTTCTTCTTTCTCAACGCATTTTAACGTGGCAATATTATGTGCTGAAAACATTGTTGTCCTCGCGTCATGAAAACACAATGATGGTTCTCGGGGAAGAAATCAGAGATTCAACTTTCGATATGGGAATGCGCATGGAAGGTTTTTGTTTAATATCATCCCACATTGCCTGGTTCTAGGAAGGCTATAATGAACATCGTGTTTCGGCAAAGATGGATGGGGTGGGGGGGGGATTCGCGGGAATTCCTATAGTCAAGAAGATAATAACTATGATGCAAGTTAAGATTTCAAGACAGACTAGCCGGGACAAACCCTATACAACAGTACACCCAACCCTCATCCCATTAGATTACCGCCGATGACACACAGGGATAAGCGAACAAAGAAACCGTCAAATTTTTTTTCTCCAAATGCGATTAGATTGAACAGAGCCCTTGAAAAGAATGCCTGCCCATGTACAAAGAATATACATATATCATCGCGTGTGGTTGTTTACACATTTTGTTCTTAAAATCTAAAATCAGAGTGAAGCAAGAAACTCTGACAAAACATGGATTTTGCTGATTGTGGACTGGTTTTTAATGTGTCCTACCTTGTTGCTATGGCTACGGATTGTTTCCATTCCATGTTGGCTTTTGCTCTCTATTGCAATCGAACGATATTGCTATGTCCTCTCTATCGCTATTGTCTTTCTTCCTCGTCATATTTCACTAATATGCTACGCTTCAGTACTCGTATTTCGTCACAAGGTTGTGTGTGTCTGAAAACCGTAACTATTTCGTATTGTAAATATTTAATATCGATTAATGACTCTTCAACTTTTTTGTTTAGTTTTGTTTTCGGTTTTTTGTTGTTTTTGTTTTTGTTTTTTTATTTTGTTTTAGGGCGGGTTGCTCTCCTTTAAAAAAAAAATCAAAGTATTCAAGGTGATTATTCTTGCTTTAAATCCGAGTGAACATCAAATTAACGTTTGGCTTAATCAAAATTTTGCAGAATTTCTTATTTTCTTTACACAAATCATAAAATATTATCATACGCTTGTATCGGACTCTTGATTCGTATGTACATTACGATATGCCTCCATCCTTATTAAATAATCCATAGCATTCCCTAATAAACT
Source organism: Doris montereyensis (assembly GCA_037039925.1). Taxonomy (NCBI): domain Eukaryota; kingdom Metazoa; phylum Mollusca; class Gastropoda; order Nudibranchia; family Dorididae; genus Doris; species Doris montereyensis. Next base: position 428,007 of record JAXRKP010000173.1, on the reverse strand, counting down.
TCTAAGACATTAGCGTTTGTGTTGATTTTGTGGGTCTGCCTCATCCCTTTGGCTTTGGCGGAAGATAGTTTTACATTCCTGCACATGCGCAGTGATACGTTTGAATTACCATTTACCTTTGTGATAGATAAACTATGCCACAAACTAAAATGATTGATAAGAAATGAGTCCTTTGAAGTGGGATTGAATGTGTGTGTAAAAGAAAATAATAGCCTACAATTGCTGGGTAGCCAGATATTGGCTGTTTTATTGTTGTTTTAGTTTGCTTTGTTTTGTTATACAACAAGAAGATCCTAATTGAAAAATAAAAGTACAAAGCACATAGACAATTGAGTGAGCACATTGAGTTATGTTTGAGATCTTTTAAACAAATCTCGAAGATGATGAAAGAGGTGCTATTTTGGCATTAAAATATGGACTCATTTCAATTTAGTGCTCTATATTTACTTTGAATAAATCCACCTATACAATTGTATGTGTATCATCTTTGACTTACTCATGTAATAGATACATTTATTGTAAACAGACATTTAAACTAAAACAATGTCATGTTCTTTTAAATGGGATCGCAATGCAATCTCAAGGATCGAACTTTCTACAGACGGTGTTCATATGTTTTGAGATGAAAGTGAAAACAGGATAAACGGGAAACATGCAACTACAGACACGAGACAAAAACAGAAACATGCAACTACAGACACGAGACAAAAAACAGGAAACATGCAACTACAGACACGATACAAAAAACGGGAAACATGCAACTACACACACACGATACAAAAAACAGGAAACATGCAACTACAGGCACGAGACAAAAACGGGAAACATGCAATTACACACACGATACAAAAACAGTAAACATGCAACTATAGACACGAGACAAATAACGGGAAACATGCAACTATAGACACGGACAAAAACAGAAACATGCAACTACAGACACGAGACAAAAACAGGAACCATGCAATTACAGATACAAAAACAGTAAACATGCAACTATAGACACGAGACAAATAACGGGAAACATGCAACTACAGACACGAGACAAAAACAGGAAACATGCAACTACAGACACAAGACAAAAACAGGAAACATGCAACTACAGACACGCAAATAACGGGAAACATGCAACTACAAATAAAAAAACAGGAAACATGCAACTACAGGCACGAGACATAAACGGGAAACATGCAACAAGAGGCTTCAGACAAAAAAAACCCGGGAAACATGCAACTACAGACACGAGATAAACGAAACATACAACTGCAGACACGAGATAAAAAACGGGAAACATACAATTACAGGCACAAGAAAAAAACGGGAAACATGCAACTACAGGCATGAGACAAAATAAAACGGGAAACATGCAACTACAGGCACGAGACAAAAACGGGAAACATGCAACTACAGGCACGAGACAAAAACGGGAAACATGCAACTACAGGCACGAGAAAAAGCACGGGAAACATGCAACTAAGATTCAGATAAACGAAACATGCAACTACAGGCACGAGACAAAAAAACGGGAAACATGCAACTAAGGCACGAGACAAAAGACGGGAAACATGCAACTATGGAAACAAACTCCAGACACGATACAAAAAACGCAACTACAGGCACGAGACTAAAAAACGAAATATGCAACTACAGGCACGAGACAAAAAAACGCGAAATATGCAACTACAGGCACGAGACTAAAAAAACGCGAAATATGCAACTACAGGCACGAGACAAAAAACGCGAAATATGCAACTACAGGCACAAGACAAAAAAAGAAATATGCAAAACTACAATTGCACGAGACTAAAAAACGCGAAATATGCAACTACAGACACAAGACAAAAAAGAAACACATGCAACTACAGATACGAGACAAAAACGGGAACATGCAATTGCAGACACGAAACAAAAGACGGAAAAAAGCAACTACAGACACAAGACAAATAACAGGAAACATGCAACTACAGACACGAGACAAAAAAACGGGAACATGCAACTACAGACACGATGACAAATAAAACAAACATGCAACTACAGACACCAGACAAAAAAACGGAAAACATGCAACTACAGACACGAAACAAACAACGGAAACATACAGACACGATACAAAAACGGGAAACATGCAACTACACACACTAGACAACAAAAACGGGAAACATGCAACTACAGACACAAGACAAATAATGACAAACATGCAACTACAGACACCACACAATAAAACGGAAAACATGCAACTACAGACACGAAACAAAAAACGGGAAACATGCAACTACGGACACGATACAAAAACGGGAAACATGCAACTACAGACACGATACAAAAAACGGGAAACATGCAACTACAGACACAAGACAAAAAATGGAAAACATGCAACTACAGACACAAGACAAAAACAGGAAACATGCAACTACAGACACGAGAGAAAAAACAGGAAACATGCAACTATAGACACGATACAAACAGGGAAACATGCAACTATAGACAGGATACAAACAATGGGAAACATGCAACTATAGACAGGATACAAACAATGGGAAACATGCAACTATAGACACGATACAAAGAATGGGAAACATGCAACTATAGACAGGATACAAACAATGGGAAACATGCAACTGCACACGATACAAACAATGGGAAACATGCTATAGACACGATACAAACAATGGAAAACATGCAACTATGGACACGATACAAACAATGAAAACATGCAACTATAGACACGATACAAACAATGTAGAAACATGCAACTGCACACAGGATACAAACAATGGGAAACATGCAACTGCAAACAATAAATATGCAACTATAAGACACGATACACAATGCAACAATACAAAAGACGGAAACATGCAACTATAGACACGATACAAACAATGGGAAACATGCAACTATAGACAGATACAAAACATGCAACTATAGACAGGATGATACAACAATGGGAAACATGCAACTGATAGACACGATACAAACAATGGGAAACATGCAACTATAGACACGATACAAACAATGGGAAACATGCAACTATAGACACGATACAAACAATGGGAAACATGCAACTATAGACACGATACAAACAATGGGAAACATGCAACTATAGACACGATACAAACAATGGGAAACATGCAACTATAGACACGATACAAACAATGGGAAACATGCAACTGCACATACACGATACAAACAATGGGAAACATGCAACTATAGACACGATACAAACAATGGGAAAACATGCAACTATAGACACGATACAAACAATGAAACATGCAACTATAGACACGATACAAAACAATGGGAAACATGCAACTATAGACAGGATACAAACAATGGGAAACATGCAACTGCACAGGATACAAACAATGGGAAACATGCAACTATAGATACAAACAATGGGAAACATGCAACTATATAAACAATGGGAAACATGCAACTATACACACGATACAAACAATGGGAAACATGCAACTATAGACAATACAAACAATGGGAAACATGCAACTGCAACACGATAAAACAATGGGAAACATGCAACTACACACACGATACAAACAATGGGAAACATGCAACTACACACACGATACAAACAATGGGAAACATGCAACTACACACACGATACACACAATGGGAAACATGTAACTTCAGATAGGAGACAAACAACGAGAAACATGCAACTACATACACGAGACTAAAAACGGGAAACACACAACTTCACACACGAGACTAAAAAACGGGCAACACGCAACTACACACACGATACAAGAAACGAAAATCATGCAACTAAACACACGAGACTAAAAACGGGAAACACGCAAGTACAAATACGAGACAAAAAAACGGGAAACATGCAACTACACACACGAGACAAAAAAACAGGAAACATGCAACTACACACACGAGACAAAAAACGGGAAACACAACTACACACACGAAAGAAAAAAAACCCGGTAAACACTCAATTACACACAAACACAAACAACAACACACAACTACACACACGAGACAAAAAAACAGGGTAAACACTCAACTACACACAAGAGACAAAAACAGGAACACGCAACTACACACACGAGACAAAAACGGGAAATATACAACTACAAGTACGACAAAAACGGGAAATATACAACTACAAGTACGAGACAAACAACGGGAAATATACAACTACAAGTACGAGACAAACAACGGGAAATATACAACTACAGGTACGAGACAAACAACGGAAATATACAACTACAGGTACGAGCCAAACAACGGGAAATATACAACTACAGGTACGAGACAAACAACGGGAAATATACAACTACAGGTACGAGACAAACAACGGGAAATATACAACTACAGGTACGAGTCAAAGCAAAAACCAGGGAAATATACAACTACAGGTACGAGCCAAACAACGGAAATATACAACTACAGGTACGAGACAAACAACGGGAAATATACAACTACAGGTACGAGACAAAAAAACAGGAAATATACAACTACAGGTACGAGACAAAAAAGGGAAATATACAACTACGAGTACGAGCCAAACAACGGAAATATACAACTACAGGTACGAGACAAACAACGGAAATATACAACTACAGGTACGAGACAAAAAAACAGCCAAAAAACGAAATATACAACTACAGGTATGAGACAAAAAAAACAGGAAATATACTACAGGTACGAGCCAAACAACGGAAATATACAACTACAAGTACAGGCAAACAACGAAATATACAACTACAAGTATGAGCCAAACAACGGGAAATATACAACTACAAATACGAGCCAAACAACGGGAAATATACAACTACAGGTACGAGACAAAAAAACGGGAAATATACAACTACAAGTACGAGACAAAAAAACGGGAAACACACAACTACAGACACGAGACAAAAAACGGAAACACGCAACTACAGACACGAGACAAGAAACGGAAACACACAACTACACACACAGGACAAAAAATGGGAAACACATAACTACAGACACGAAAGAAAACGGGAAACACACAACTACACACACGCAGCTGCACCAGACAAAAAACGAGAAACACGCAAATACATGTACACACACGAGACGAGACAAGAAACAGGAAAAACGCAACTACACACCCGAGACAGAAAAACGGGAAACACGCAACCACACCCGAGACAGAAAAACGGGAAACACGCAACTACACACACGAGACAAAACGGGAAACGTGCAACTGCACACACGAGACAAACAACAGGAAACACACAACTACACACACGAGACAAACAACAGGAAACAAGCACCTACACACACGAGACAAACAACAGTAAACTCGCAACTACACACACGAGACAAATAACAGGAAAACACGCAACTACACACACGAGACAAAAACAGGTAACACGCAACTATACACAGAGACAAGAAACGGAAACATTCAACTACACACACGAGACAAACATCAGGAAACACGTAACTACACACAAGACAAGAAATGGTAAACACGCAACTACACACACGAGACAAGAAACGGGAAACGCAGAACTATACACACGAGAAAAAACGACAAACAAATGGAACACGCAACTACACACACGAGACAAACAACCAGAAAACACACAACTATCACACACGAGACAAACACCAGGAAACACACAACTACACACACGAGACAAATAACAGGAAACACACAACTACACACACGACAAAAAAAGGAAACACACAACTACACACACGAGACAAAAAAGGAACACGCAACTACACACACGAGACAAAAAAAGGAACACGCAACTACACATACGAGACAAAAAAAAGGAAATACATAGCTACAGGCATGAGACAAAAAAAAGGAACACACAACTACACACACGAGACAAAAAACAGGAACCATGCAACTACACACACACGAGACAAAAAATGGGAACCACACAACTACACACGAGACAAAAAACAGAAAACACACAATTACAAACACGAGACAAAAAACGGAAAACACACTACACACATGAGAAAAGTAACGACAACTACAGACACGAGACAAAAAAGGGAAACGCGCAACTACACACACGAGACGAAAAAAACCCGGGAACACACAATTGCACACACAAGACAAAAACCAGGAAACACACAACTACAGACGAAACAAAAAAACGGAAATCACACACCTACACACACGAGACAAAAAAAGGGAAACACACAAGTACAGATACAAGACAAAAAAACGGGAAACACACAACTACACACACGAGACAAGAAACGGAAACACGCAATTACAGAAACGAGACAATAAACGGGAAACACGCAACTACAGACACGAGACAAAAACGGTACACACGCAAATACAGACACGAGACAAAAACGGTACACACGCAATTACAGACACGAGACAAAAACGGTACACACGCAATTACAGACACGAGACAAGAAACGGTACACACGCAACTACAGACAAGAGACAAAAAAACGGGAAACACGCAACTACATACACGAGACAAAAAACGGAAACACACAACTACACACACGAGACAAAAAACGAGAAACACGCAGTTCACCCCAGAGACAAAAAAAATGTAAACATGCAACCACATACACGAGACAAAAAACTGAAACATGCAACTACCCCAGAGATAAAAAACTGGAAACACGCAACTACACACACGAGACAAAAAAACTGGAAACACGCAACTACACACACGAGACAAAAAACTGGAAACACGCAACTACACACACGAGACAAAAAACTGGAAACACGCAACTACACACACGAGATAATAAACGAGAAACATGCAGATACATACGACACAAAAAAACGGGAAACATGCAGATACATACGACACAAAAAAAAAACGGAAAGTATTCAAATACACACGAGACAAGAAACGGGAAACACGCAATTACACACACGAGATAAAAAATAGGAAACACGCAACTACACATCCGAGATAAGACACGGAAAACACACAACTACACACACGAGATAAAAATAGGAAACATGCAACTGCACACAAGACAACCCCCCCCCCCGGGAAACACGCAATTCACCCACGAGACAAAAAGCTGGAAATACGCAACTACACACACGAGACAAGAAGTGGGAAACACGCAACTACACATACGAGACAAAAAATGGGAAACACGCAAATACACACACGAGACAAAAAAACGGAAAAACGCAACTACACACAAGAGACAAAAACCTGAAACTTGCAACTACAGACACGAGACAAAAATGGAAACACACAACTACAGACACGAAACAAAAGACAGGAAACACGCAACTACATGTACACACCCGAAACAAGAAACGGAAACACGCAACTATACACACGAGACAGAAAGTAAAGACCCAACAAGGTCTTAAAGCTCACATAACTGACCGCGGCTTATTTCCTCATGAAATAATCCAAGAGAAGTGGTAAGTTTTTGACAGTCCGTAGTTTCCCTTTATCGTCAGTGTGCCTAATTTTGGCATAAGTCATTTTCGGCAGTTTTGAGAAAATTAGAAAAAACACAAACTCTTTTGGCCTGATTCAGAAAGTGACTTAGTCCTAAATGAAACATGAAATATAACTCAGGAATGCCTCATTTTATCCTCCTTTACTATGATGAACGATCATATTATGATTAGGAGTATAAAAGGGAATCAATTTCATTTTGGCTTAAGTCTGACTAGGTTAGCACACTGAAGATATAATAGGTGATACTCATTTGCTGCCATACAGAACAAAGAAAATAGTTTTCAGTGTCTTTCCCAAGGACATAGATCTAGTGTCAAACCTTGCGAAAGAAGGATTTGCTCCTCCAGCCGTACACTTACACCACGAAAATCAGTGGGTGTTTTGAAAGTCAAACAGTTCGGACTGCAATCTCATTAGAATAGAGATATTGAACGAAGTAACAGTGTCCTTTTTGTTTGAAATTCGAAAGCACCCTTCTTACTTCCTACGTACGTATGCAGTGTTATCATATTTATTTTTTACAGTAAACAAAGAAATATGATACACAATTACATAGAACAAATGTCGCAATGACAATCTTTAC
>JAXRKP010000173.1:402500-412500 GCA_037039925.1 Doris montereyensis | reverse complement strand
CTACCAACTGAACTACCGGCGCCTCTCCTTATTGTCTTCTATTTGAAGTAAATTTGGTTGTCGCTGTCTTGCCACGTCAGCCGTCGGCGTGGGACTTTCCCTCTTGATTTATGCTCTAGGCAAAATGATTATTATCATCACCAGTCATAACTTGCGACACCAACAGTTACTTTTATCAAATAGATTCTAGATCTAGCACTTGAACGAGCCGTGAACGTTTTCTATCTTCTGTGATAAATGACAACAAGTGAAAAATCCACCAAGGCAGACATAATTCCTTAGTAGAGTTTTCACTTATTTGACGTTTTATCACTTTTGACTTCTTTCCACTATACAAGTACAAGTAGACAATGTTTATGTCGCAAGACAAGCTACATTTGATCAATAAATTTTTACCAATGAACTTTCACATCATGTGAAATTTAATCAATAGTGAACGCTTAAGCGCCTTCAAAATCCAAAATATTTATACACTATAATATAACTAGGTTTTGATCTAAACACACAAGCAATGGAAGAGCGTAAAGGCCGTCAAGGTCACACAGTCCATTCTGATTCCATCAACTTTTCGTCACCTAACTGAGATACTTAGGATTTTATCTGCACTTTCTGTTAGTTTGAGCTACAGAGCCTTACAGTTTAGGTTTTCACCGTTGAAGAAACTACCATGTGTACCAAATTGTTTACATACACATGTATTTCAAAACAACTTTGACGTTTAAATCAGAGTCGATGTGCTTTATTGCTGAAAATACATGAACATGGTAACAGTAACAGGTTAAATCTCAACTTAGATAAACACAAATGTTGTTAGAACCCTCAGATGACGTTTTCTCCCAAGTCAACGATCTAAAATCGAAATGTAGCACAGATCTAGATTTAGATACATGTCTACTATGTATTATATCTGCTGAAAGGCTATATTTAAGCATAGATTTCATTCTTTTCCACGTTATTTTCTCCTCACTGAACGCTACTTAGCTAGCAAATGAACGCGTTTTAGCTTGTTTAAGTTGTAGAGGAATCAAAAGTTAAGAAGCCACAAAGATCATACACGAAAAAAATTACAAAAGGTGAAGCAAATAGGTATGAGAAGAACATATACAAATAACGTGCTCACAGTCATACTAATGATGATAATATAATAATAATAATAATAATAGAAGGAGGAGGAGGAGGAGAAGGAGGATGAAGAAGACGAGGAGGATGAGGAGGAGGATGAGCAGAATGAGGATGAGGAGGATGAGGATAAGGAGGAGGAAGAAGAAGAGGAAGAAGAAGAGGAAGAAGAAGAAGAAGAAGAGGAGGATGAGGATGAGGGTAAGGTGGAGGATGAGTAGCAGGATGGGGAGGAGGAAGAAGAGGAGGAAGAAGAGGCAGAAGAAGAGAGGGGCAGGGGCAGGGGCAGGGAGGATGAGTGAAGAGCCAGAGGCAGAAGAAGAAGAGAGGCAGAAGGCAGAGGCAGAGGCAGAGGCAGAGAGGCAGAGGAAGAAGAAGAAGAAGAAGAAGAAGAAGAAGAAGAAGAAGAAGAAGAAGAAGAAGAAGAAGAAGAAGAAGAAGAAGAAGAAGAAGAAGAAGAAGAAGAAGAAGAAGAAGAAGAAGAAGAAGAAGAAGAAGAAGAAGAAGAAGAAGAAGAAGAAGAAGAAGAAGAAGAAGAAGAAGAAGAAGAAGAAGAAGAAGAAGAAGAAGAAGAAGAAGAAGAAGAAGAGCCCAAGGAGGAGGAAGGAGAAGAGGCAGGAGAAGAAGAAGAAGAAGAAGAAGAAGAAGAAGAAGAAGAAGACGAAGAAGAGGAAGGAAGAAGAAGAAGAAGAAGAAGAAGAAGGAAGAAGAAGAAGAAGAAGAAGAAGAAGGTTGAAGAAGAAAAAGAAGAGAAGGAGGAAGAAGGGAAGAGGAAGAAGAGGAATTGGAGGAAGACGAGGAGGGGAGAGAGAAGAAATTAAAGAAAAAGAAGAAAGAAGAAAAACTAGGAAAGAAGAGTGAACTTGTAGGAAGGTGAACACTGCAAACAGCTGCTTTTTTTTGTTGGCTGATGAAAGGTGTGTGCCACTTGGAAATCTCACCTTCCTGTTCTGTTCGTCTTTGGCCTTTTACTTATTTTTTTGTAGCTGTTCTCACTGATGAAATACCAGGATACTACAGTACCAGTTTTGAATACGTCAAAAGTTATAATGAGAAAAAACTTCAAATCCAGAGACTCCTGTATCCATATTAAGATTCAATTACATTTTTTGTAGCCCTCTTTGTTTTACACCTCGTTTTGTGAAAATCGATTGAGTCATTTTCGAGTAATCCTGCCGACAAATATTGACAAAAGTAAAACATAATCTATTTGTTGGAGCAATAATATTATGTACATGTCACAGTGACGTCATCAATAAACATGGGTCACGTAGTGAATATAGATTAAATTAGTTCGATCGGCATTGCATTGTTTTTTTGTTGATATTACTTAATTTCTTTTGGTTAGAAATATTTTAGCGAACTTGTTTGTACTAAACATGAGTCATCACCATACTAAGCGAAATTGATGAAAACTTTATATGCACCCCCCCCCCCCCCACGTCGCCTGAGAGGAAGGATACATTTAAATCTAAGTAATAGTTTCTTTTCTTTTTTAAAGAAATTCATGTTTTATCAGTTCCTTTTTACCATTACCATAGTGCAGCTCGGTGTGCTTTTGTTTGTCTTAACATCTTTATGAAGCCTACATTTTGATATTCTTATTTCTAGCCAGGGTCGGTTCCCATGAAGTCACCTAAAATCGACTTTTTGTACATCGATCGCCCAGCCACAGCCTGTCAAGAAGATTGGAGATCTAAACCACTGCCAGCCATAAATCTGCTTTCACAGTATTTATCTGGCCCAATATCGACACTCTTTAGACTTTTTGTTTGTTTTGTTTTGTTTTGTTCTTGATATGTTGATTGCATGCACCGTTTTCTTGTGTTGGAGCGCAGTTAGCTCGGTTGGTAGCGCTCTTTCTCTTCATGGCGATGCAGCGATTTCAATTCACACAGCTAATATTTGTTTCTGTCTATTCCTTGTATTTGTCTCGTCTTTGTCCCTATGGGGCTTTAATATTATTTAATGTCTTTTCCTTTACTTTCGACATGCCCCTTTCCTCACTGCTTGTCTTTACTCTTATAGATCTATGTTAAATCTACCTCAGAGCATTTTATAAATTGTAATGTATTTATTCGTCAATGTTCAAAGGTTGTATATAAAAATAATAATACTGGGTTTAGATCTAGAAAAAGTGTGGTCTGGGACACGACGGGAACGAACCGTCAGTGAATATGACTGCTACTAGCTAGATCTAGCTAGTCATGATTGGATTCCTGCGAAAGACCTTGTTTTTAATGCAACTCTTTTTTTAAGGAGCGTAGTAAACTCAGTTGGTAGCACATTTCTTTTCATGGCGAAGCGATGGGTGCCAACGCAGAGGTTACTGGTTGAATCCCCATTGTGACCAAGATTTTTTTTTCTGTCTATTCTTTGAATTTGTCTCGTTTTGTTCCTATGGGGCTTTTATATGGTTTTATGTCATTTCCTTCACCTAATGTAAGAGGTACTATCGTACTGCCCTACTAGCACTACTAAATAAATTCGGATTTGCATAACTTGCAATGGATTTAACTACTTGTCTTCTTTATCGGATCACAATCTTTTTTTCTTCCATTTATTGGTTTTAACCGAATCCATACTGAGGTGTCCCTTTCCTTGTTTGCCTGCTAAGCCTCACGTGAGCTGCTGACACGGGACTCCACCATTCTGCCCCAATGACGGTCTAAACAGTAAGGGGGTCTCTTCACATGTGTCACTTACCAAAACCTCACACACTCGCACACACATACACACATACACATATATATACACACACGCATACACACGCACATACACCCACCCCCACCCACCCCCCCACACACATATACACATAGGCAGATAAGACTATGTTTATGTGTTGTTAGTCTGTGCCTACCTGTGATAAACTAGGTGAGGATAAGCCCATAATAAAAGAAGAAACCAAACCAACAGATCAAAACAATCCGCCTATATAACAATTCAGACAAACAAACAAAAACAAAAAACAAAACAAAACACCAACTCCCAAATCTTAACAGTAACATTGTTGCTAAAATAAAACAATTGGAAATAGATCCGGGGAGGGAGGGGGGAGGGAATTAAAATGTATTTCAACATCAACAACAACAACAATAACTCAAAACACAACGAACTGAACTAAACGACTCTAGGACATCGTGTTTACGTAAATAAGAGAAAGTATCAAATTCACAGATTTAGCAAAATTATGACAAGACCCCACTTCCTCCTGTTTATTCTGGTGAATACTCTACAGTTGGGCAGAGGACAGCATTGATTCACCCTTCAATCATTCTTATTATTTCATTCACATTCACTGTGGTTTTGATTCCATGCATAATTCAAACCAAGCACTCCATTTTACAAGTTAATTTGCCTCAATAGAGGTCAGATAATTCAAACTAACCACTCCATTTTACAAGGATTAATTTGCCTCAATAGAGGTCAGATGATTCAAAGAGGGAAACAAATTCGAAAAATTAAATTTATTCCTGACCATTACTGTTGGTAATGCTTAAAATTTGTTTTTAACCTAACTCAAAGCATCCCATGCTCTTCTTGGAACATTAAATTAAAAGTTTTAAAATTAGTGATAATAATGGTGATACTACTACTATTACTACTACTACTACTACTACTACTACTACTACTACTACTACTACTACTACTACTACTACTACTACTACTACTACTACTACTACTACTACTACTACTACTACTACTACTACTACTACTACTACTACTACTACTACTACTACTACTACTACTACTACTACTACTACTACTACTACTACTACTACTACTACTACTACTACTACTACTACTACTACTACTAATAATAATAATAATAACGATAATAAAACAGAAACTAATGATGCTACTACTAGTACTATACTAATGATAATAATAACATACTACTACTACTACTACCACCACCACCACCACCACCACCACCACCACCACCACCACCACCACCACCACCACCACCACAACCACCACCACCACCACCCACCACTACTACTACCACTACTACTACTATCACTACTACTACTCCTATACTCCTGCTACTGCTGCTACTGCTGCTACTTCTACTGCTACTGCTACTACTACTGCTACTGCTGCTACTGCTACTACTACTACTACTACTACTACTACTACTACTACTACTACTACTACTACTACTACTACTACTACTACTACTACTACTACTACTACTACTACTACTACAAATAATAATAATAATAATAATGATAATAATAATAATAATAATAACGATAACGAAAAATAAAAAGTAATGATGCTAATAATAGTAGCGATAATAATGATAATAATGATAATAATAATAATAATAATAATAATAATAATAATAATAATAATAATAATAATAATAATAATGATAATGATAATGATAATGATAATGATAATGATAATAATAATATATAATAATAATAATAATAATAATAATAATAATAATAATAATAATAATCATTTAAAAATAAATAAATAAATAGTAATAATGATGATGATAAAAGGATGATAATGATGATGATGATGATGATGATGATGATGATGAAGAGGATGATGATGATGATGATGATGATGATGATGATGATGATGATGATGATGATGATGATGAAGATAATAATAATAATAATAATAATAATAATAATAATAATAATAATAATAATAATAATAATAATAATAAAATAATGGTAATAATAACATAGTAATATTAGTGATTATAATGTAGGCTTAATAAGAACAATAGTTATAAAAACACCAATGAAGTAGTCATACATCACAAGCTAAGACACAAAACGAATGAATAAAATTATTTTTGTTCAAATAGCCCAAATCCCTCTCCCAAACAACAACAACAACAAACAAGCAAAACACGAAGCAAAGCAAAAGTCGAGAATCCCGAAAAAACCGAAAACAAAACAAAACAAAGAAAACCCTTTCACAAAACAAAGTATTAAAAACCCATGTTATAGCATGGTCAAACCTCTAACTACCTGGATATAACAGATTATATTTATTTTTAACAGTAGAGTTTGTCAAGTTCTCTAGCAAATCAGAATTTCAAAATGAAAATATAACAGGAATGAGCAAAAAAATTTCCACCCAAGGTCGTTACGCGTTTCAATTGTGTTACTGACACTGCCAGAACAATGAGTGGTCGACAATGGGTGGGAACGGCTGCTGAATCGAGTTGACATGCTGTAATGGACGTGCCGCTATTTGTATTCACCTCAGCCATTGCACTGTGATATTGCTGCCACATAATGTAAAACACAAATCCAAGGATTTAAGAGAGGGGGGCGAGTTCCTTTAACGTTATGGCCGTTACATGCTCTACTACTAAACAGTGATTTGACAACTAGCCCAAAGCTGCAAGCATTGAGCAAGTCCTTGTAAGGTTACCCACTTTTTTATGTTTATATGAGGATCCCATGGACCAGGGGGATAGGGACAAAGACAAGACAGACGGGTAGTACAAAGGAAATAAACAGATTTGTTTGTTTGATTTGATTTGATTTGAGTTCACTGATTCGGAACATGTTCAGTTGATTTGATTTGGTTTGATTTGATTTGATTTGATTTGATTTGATTTACCCCACAACCACAACTATGTTGATTTCGTGGTTTTTGGTGGAATGTTTTGTTTGTTTTCCCCACCCGTCAAGAGTGTTGTGACCTGTACACAAGACCTCTTTTTTATCGTCCGTCTCCGATGGGACTAGGTGTCCATCCACCTACCTGGACCAGGGGATGGGGGGGGTGGGGGTAGATTTTGTTCGAAAAACTTGAAACTTTTTCATACTCACTACCTTTTGGTTGAGAGGCCAACACCTGCCTCTGGACAACCGCGTCCCCTTAAATAAACAGATAAAAACAATGGGAGATAGAATCGAACAAGGTGAGTGTCCTGACGTCACTTGGGGAACGTTCCGCGGATAGAAAGGTCGGAACATGTTCCGGAGGCAAGGTTTCGGCATCTCAATCAAAAGGTCGGTTCAAGCCCGGTTGAATAGAAAGTTGTTTTTTTCGAGATCCCCCCTCAATCAAAGGGTGGATGGATCGATACTAGTCCCGTTGGAGACGGATGATATAAAGGAGGTCCCATGTTCCCAACACTCTGTGCATGTTAAAGATCCCTTGGCTGTTTACAGGGTAGTCCGGGCAAAAATATTGATAATCGTACCAAAACTTCCGAGATCACCTTAGTTGTGGATATGGGTAAAATCAAAAATCAAATCAAATCAATTTAAATCAAATCAAATCGAATTAAATCAAATCGATTCAAATCAAATCAATTCAAATCAAATCAAATCGAATCAAATCAATTCAAATTAAATTAAATCAAATCAAATCAATTCAAATCAAATCAAATCACATCTAATCAAATCGATTCAAATCGGGGGTGGTGGGGGTTGGGGGCATCCGGTAGTCTAGAGGCCTCGGCCTTCAACCAAAGGTCTTGGGTTCAAACCATACTAATAATTTTGAGTCCAAAACAGGTGGATCGACACCTGTTGTAATGACGATAAAAAGGAGGTCCCATGTACAGATCACAACACTTGCATGTTAACGGTCCCTTTGTTTTTTACAAGGCAGTCAGGCAAAATTTTAAATCCTTCCAAAATCCACAGAGATCAACTTAGTAGGGGAAGTTGGTAAAAGCTTTGTAAACAGCCAAGGGGTCATTAACGTGCATACGCCAATTTGATTTGTGTGATTTGTACACGGACCTCCTTTTATCGTCCCTCTCCGATGACACTAGATTTCGATCCGCCTGGCTGGACTGAAGGGGGGGCGTGGGTAGGTTTATACTCGAAAAAAAAAACTGGAGAACATTTTTCAACCTGTCGGGGCTTCAACGGTCGCACGCGACCTTTTGTTTGAGAGGACGACACCTTGCCTCTGACCTATCGAGTCACTCCCCCCTCCCCCTCGTTTACTTGCTCTATTTATAAGTTACTCCTCATATTACGACGGGGCACATTCTAATATATTTGCGTATTATGTAATCTATACTTAGATGTTATACTATCACGCATTGTGTAAGCTACTGGTAAGAGGTGCTGGTGAGGTCTACTTCTTTCCGTTCCCTCTTCAACACCACTCTTTTTATCTTGCTGTTTCCTTTTTTGTTCACCCTAAGATCGCCGCAAAAGTTGGACAGTGTAATATCCAATTAGTCCATCAAGTTGCTTTTAGTTTAGCCATGTTGAACTGTCATGGAGGCCAATTAATTAATTTCTTCTTATACCAATGCAACGCTGAAACAAGTTTCCCAGTATGAATTAAGATAAAAATGGACATCAACTTAATGGTAAACAAACATTCGTCCTATTGGAATACCACATTGGGGTATCGCATTAGTGTTGTAATAATATTATAATTGTCAAGGTTAATCAATCATATAAATGTATTGGCACT
The DNA here is from genome assembly GCA_037039925.1 of Doris montereyensis. NCBI lineage: Eukaryota > Metazoa > Mollusca > Gastropoda > Nudibranchia > Dorididae > Doris > Doris montereyensis. Next base: position 403,956 of record JAXRKP010000173.1, on the reverse strand, counting down.
TTAAGCACATAATTTGTATAATGATATGATGGTACTAGAGGACACTTTGTAGTTTAATTGGGCGAATACTATCTTAGTGAAGCATACAATAACATACTACCTTCTTACCCATTATACAAGGCATGCGGAAATATTCGACCAAAAAAAAAAAAAAAAAGGAAATGTTAAAATTGAATGGTTTATCATTCACTGAAGCATATCGTTATTGGATCGAGTAATAAAACATCACATTACCTATAAGTATTTTACGATAATAAGTTTATAGTTTAAGTGTTACATTGACATACATTTTACACATTCATTCATGTGTATTAGGCCTATACTATTATTAGGATCTAAGGTGGCATAGGCATATTATTAATACTTCATAAATGAGCATTATTCTTTAAGATCCCATTTTGCATTCTCTATAATTGCTAGATCTAGTTACATTAGTGTAGATTAGTGTAGACCTACTTTTAAAAAGTAAAAGAACATTATACACACTTTTTGACTTCAAACAAGGGCAAGTCATTTTTCAATTATTTTTCAATTATTTTCTTTTGTAAAGAAGCCCCATTGTTAAGCAAGAGACAATCTTCAAGCCTATACTTCATATTGAATACAAGTTTGACATTGTCTAGCAAGAGACAGTCTTCATGCCTATACTTCATGTTGAATACAAGTTTGACATTGTCAAGCAAGAGACAGTTTCCGAGCTTATACTTCATATTGAATACAAGTTTAACATTGTCAAGCAAGAGACAGTCTTCATGCTTACACTTCATATTGAATACAAGTTTGACATTGTCAAGCAAGAGACAGTCGTCATGCCTATACTTCATATTGAATTCAAGTTTGACATTGTCAAGCAAGAGACAGTCTTCATGCCTATACTTCATATTGAATACAAGTTTAACATTGTCAAGCAAGAGACAGTTTTCATGCCTAAACTTCGTGTTGAATACAAGTTTAACATTGTCAAGAAGAGACAGTCTTCATGCCTATACTTCCTATTGAATACAAGTTTAACAAAAGCCTTGAATTCAAAATATCGAGGGTGTGATCCCTCAATTTTTGATGAATCCGCTTTTGTAAGTGTGTGTGTATGTGTGTATGTGTGTATGTATATGTGTGTATGTGTATGTGTATGTGTATGTGTATGTGTATGTGTATGCATATGTGTATGTGTATGTGTATGTGTATGTGTCTGTGTATGTGTCTGTGTATGTGTATGTGTGTATGTGCATGTGCATGTGTATGTGTGTATGTGTATGTGTATGTGTGTATGTGTATGTGTATGTGTGTATGTGTATGTGTATGTGTATGTGTGTATGTGTATGTGTATGTGTGTGTATGCGTATGTGTATGCGTGTGTGTTTGTATATGTGTGCATGAAAGGGTATCTATCAGGGTTTGTGATGAAGTATTGTCTTGATTCTAGCAACTCGGGTAGGGAAGAGTTGCTTGTTTAACC
>JAXRKP010000173.1:395000-397500 GCA_037039925.1 Doris montereyensis | reverse complement strand
GTGATGTGATGTGATGTGATGTGATGTGATGTGATGATGTGATGTGATGTGATGTGATGATGATGTGATGTGATGTGATGTGATGTGATGTGATGTGATGTGATGTGATGTGATGTGATGTGATGTGATGATGATGATGATGACATGATGTGATGTGATGATATGAAATGATATGATATGATATGATATGATATGATATGATGTGATGTGATGTGATGTGATGTGATGTGATGTGATGATGATGTGATGTGATGTGATGTGATGTGATGTGATGATGTGATGTGATATGATATGATATGATATGTGATGTGATGTGATATGATATGATATGATATGACATGATGACATATGATATGATATGATATGATATGATATGATGTGATGTGATGTGACATGTATGTGATGTGATGTGATGTGATGTGATGTGATATAGTTAAAAATGAATTAACAATATTGTCATGGTGTGGAAAATAAAGTTACAACTACAACGAATAATTTCGAAGGAAAAGAAAAGAAGGAAAACATGTGTTACGAGTTGTAATATAACGCAGCATGATTTATGGTGTGCAACCTGTAGTGTGGTGATGGTGATCTTAGAAACGTGCTTTTCGTAGTAAGCATGTTATTCAACCATTCAATTTGATGAGATTTGTTTCTATGATTTTATCATTCAATTTTGATAAAATTTGATGTGATTTCACTCATTCATTTTGATAAGATTTGATTTGATTTTATATTCAATTTTGATAACATTTTTTTCTATGATTTCACTTTCAATTCTCATAAGATTTGTTTCTATTTGACTTGACCCATTCAATTTTGATAAGATTTGTTTCTATTTGATTTCACTCATTCAATTTTGATAAGATTTGTTTTTATTTGATTTCACTCATTCAATTTTGATAAGATTTTTTTCTATTTGATTTCACCCTTCAATTTTTGATAACATTTGTTTCTATTTGATTTTACCCATTCAATTTTGATAAGATTTGTTTCTATTTGATTTTACCCATGATTTTATTTGATTTCAATTCATTTGATAATATTTGTTTCTATTTGATTTCACTCATTCTATTTTAATAAGATTTGTTTTTATTTGATTTCACTCAATTTTATTTGATTTCACCCCTTCAATTTTGATAAGATTTGTTTCTGATTTGATTTCATTCAATTTTGATGATGATCTATGATTTGATTGATTTGATACGATGTGATTTGATTTCACCCATTCAATTTTGATAAGATTTGTTTTTATTTGATTACACCCATTCAATTTTGATAAGATTTGTTTCTATTTGACTTACACAACTAAAATAATCTCGTGGATTTTTTTGATATGATATTTTTTTTTTAATGATATTTCCCTTCAAACAGCCATGAATCTTTAACGTGCACATGTTTCGATGTGATGGGCCCCTTTTTTATCGTCTGTCTCTGGTGATGTAGGTGTTGGTCCGCCTGTGATGTGAGGGTGATGGATTTTATGATGAAAAAAAATCAATGAAAGGTATCAACTTGTCAGGGACGAACCTATGCCATTTTGGTTGAAAAGCCGATACTTTGCCTCTGGACCACTAAGCTCCCTCTCCCCTCTCTCTCTCTCTCTCTCTCTCTCTCTCTCTCCGTCTCTCTCTCTCTCTCTCTCTCTCTCTCTCTCTCTCTCTCTCTCTCTCTCTCTCTCTCTCTCCCTCTCTCTCTATACCCACGAGAAGATAACACTGAGGGGGGGGAGGGTTAAATGAAAGTGCCTGCTGGCAAACCGCAACTTCGGGGTCTCCTTGGCACCTTCGGACATCTTTCAAGGAAATGCCATTCAATGATCTTATAATTGCTTGACTAAGCACCTAGCCCTATTGGCTACAGGAGAGAAATTTGGGGCTCCGTGTGCATAGTTATACTGTTTACAGGTTGAAACCACAAGTTAATAGTTTTAAATTCACTGATCATTTTAACACTTTACAGGCTCGACTTTAACCTTGAGGCCACCATGTATTAATAAACAAAATAATAGATGCTATTGTTATAGTTATGTCAATCCCTTGTTTTTTTTTTATATTACAGGTTCTCTCATGAAAGTGTGCTGTTTGTCCTTCAGTGTGCATGTTACAAATCTGTGTTATCTAAAACTGTACCAATTTGCTTGTGAGTGTCGATCACGTTCATATTATGTAAAGACATGCATTTATGAGTGAGATGTACATTATCATTATTTATTATGCACAAATAACTGAAAACCATACACGACATGAAGTAAGAACTGCACCAAAAAAGACAGTTTAAACGCATGACTCGTGTTGCAGTGCAAATACTGTTCTACTAAATGTAAATACCCGTGCCCTGTAACTGTTACAAACTGATTTGTACACTTACTTGAAGCATTGCCTAAATCGTACCTGATCGGGTTAATAAGTTACCTTCCGTCTTTGTTTAAGGATTTGCACCTGGGCGTTAACCCTAGATATCCAATAAAGTAAGTCCATTGCTTAATGTTGAGAGTAGG
>JAXRKP010000173.1:385000-390000 GCA_037039925.1 Doris montereyensis | reverse complement strand
AAAAAACAACAAAAAAGACTGCCACAAAAATCCAACCCAGATATTGCTGCAGATCAAACCATCTGAAAAAGAAAAACCTCAAGAACACAACAACAAAAAACCTCAACAACAACAAAAAATGAAGAAAAAAAACTCAAAAATGGTCAACTCAAAAAAGTGAAACAAACCAAACAAAAGTGCAGGCCCCCATTCCTTGCCCCAAACCGTACAGAGCGGGGTAACGTTTTACAGTCTTCAGGTTGTGGTTATTACTAACTGAAAGTACGTTCACTTTTTGACACTAACTGAAAGTTGGGACACAATTGAGCATGATTTTGACATGAAGTATTATGACCTAAAGGGGACCTTATTACATGGTGAAACTAACTGAAAGTTGGGACCTTACAATTGGAGCATGATTTTGACTTAAAGTAGATGACTAACAGATCAATTGGAGCATGATTTTGCTTTAGCGATATCCAAAAAAAACCCCTGGATGATTTTGACAGGGACTAACTGAAAGTTTCAATTGGAGCATGATTGTGGTAATATGACTAACTGAAAGTTGGGACCTTACAATTGGAGCATGATTTTGACTTTAAGAAGTATTATGACTTGAAAGTTGGGACCTTACAATTGGAGCATGATTTTGACTTTAAGAAGTATTATGACTAACTGAAAGTTGGGACCTTACAATTGGAGCATGATTTTGACTTTATGAAGTATTATGACTAACTGAAAGTTGGGACCTTACAATTGAGCATGATTATGACTTTATGAAGTATTATGACTAACTGAAAGTTGGGACCTTACAATTGAGCATGCATGATTTTGACTTTAAGAGCATGATTTTGACTTTATGACTAACTGAAAGTTGGGACCTTACAATTGGAGCATGATTTTGACTTCAAGAAGTATTATGACTAACTGAAAGTTGGGACCTTACAATTGGAGCATGATTTTGACTTTATGAAGTATTATGACTAACTGGAGGAGCATGATTTTGACTTTATGAAGTATTATGACTAACTGAAAGTTGGGACCTTACAATTGGAGCATGATTTTGACTTCAAGAAGTATTATGACTAACTGAAAGTTGGGACCTTAAATTGGAGCATGATTTTGACTTCAAGAAGTATTATGACTAACTGAAAGTTGGGACCTTACAATTGAGCAGATTTTGACATGATTTTAACATGATTTTGACTTTAAGAAGTATTATGACTAACTGAAAGTTGGGACCTTACAATTGGAGCATGATTTGACTTTATGAAGTATTATGACTAACTGAAAGTTGGGACCTTACAATTGGAGCATGATTCCAAGACTTCAAGAAGTATTATGACTAACTGAAAGTTGGGACCTTACAATTGGAGCATGATTTTGACTTCAAGAAGTATTATGACTAACTGAAAGTTGGGCATGATTTTGACCTTGAAAGTTGGGACCTTACAATTGGAGCATGATTTTGACTTCAAGAAGTATTATGACTAACTGAAAGTTGGGACCTTACAATTGGAGCATGATTTTGACTTCAAGAAGTATTATGACTAACTGAAAGTTGGGACCTTACAATTGGAGCATGATTTTGACTTCAAGAAGTATTATGACTAACTGAAAGTTGGGACCTTACAATTGGAGCATGATTTTGACTTTAAGAAGTATTATGACTAACTGTAAGTTGGGACCTTACAATTGGAGCTGATTTTGACTTCAAGAAGTATTATGACTAACTGAAAGTTGGGACCTTACAATTGAGCATGATTTTGACTTCAAGAAGTATTATGACTAACTGAAAGTTGGGACCTTACAATTGGAGCATGATTTTGATTTTGACTTCAGAAGTATTATGACTAACTGAACGTTGGGACCGTTTATATCTTTGACATAATATGATAAAAGTATTATGACTTAAAGTTGGGACAAACAAATGGAGCATGAACAAATAAATAAATGAATAACTAATGGGAACGATTGAATGAATTTGATTCAAGACATTAATAGAGGAGCAAATTGGAGCAATTTTGATTTCATAAGCATGACTAACTGTCTAGTTGTCAATTGATTATTTTGACCAAGAAAATTGTGACTAACTGAAATGAACAAATTAATTAATGACCAACTCATCTGAATGAATTTCTTGGATTATGACTAATGTTTTATCAACGAATAATGGTCATTTCTTGATTAAACCAAGTATAAATTGTCATCTGGCTTCCTTGGGCCAGCTTTCTTGATTAAACCAAGAAACAATCGAGTATCTATCTCTCCCTTGGCCAGCTTTCTGATTAAACAAGGTAAATTGTCATTAGATTTCTGGAGTTTCAAAATTGTCATCTATCATCTTCCTTTTGGTCATCTTCTCCTTGATTAAAACCAAGATAATTTGTCATCTATCTTCCTTGGCCAGCTTTCTTGATTCAACCAAGGTAAATTGTCATCTGTCTTCCTTGGCCAGATTTCTTGATTAAACCAAGGTAAATTGTCATCTATCTTCCTTTGGCCAGATTTCTTTGATTAAACCAAGATAAATTGTCATCTATCTTCCTTGGCCAGCTTTCTTGATTAAACCAAGATAATTTGTCATCTATCTTCCTTGGCCAGCTTTCTTGATTAAACCAAGATAATTTGTCATCTATCTTCCTTGGCCATCTTTCTTGCCCTAATAATTATCAAACAAATGGATATTATCACATTTCGAGTATATACTCTAGCAGACTCTAGTATCTTGATATATATCTACCGGTATCGAACTGAAGTCCACATATCTAGAATTTAGTCAAATAAATATACTAGAACAATCTATATCTAGAATTAGATGTAGATCTAACAACACCACATCTATATTATTATCTAGCTATAGAATTTTATATACGGTAGACTTTAGATGATTAAATCTACCTTGATCTTCATTTATTTACCAGACTTACACATTCGGTTTTGTTTTTTTGTTTTGTTTTTGTTTTTAAAAATATGTTTTCCTTGCATCAACACAATATCCAACGTATAGTGGTCCTCTCGCTGCTTAAAGTAAAGAAAATTATTTGATGGAGTTTAGCTTGTGTGAATTGATGCCATAAATGGTATGTGCGTCTTAAAAAGATTGGTGTGCAAAGCAACGATGTATGAGAAGTATGCTATTTGAAATGAAACATAATACGAAGGAGCTACAGTGGAGTGAAGTCAAAGCGAAATAATATGACAATAAGTGACAACTCCACTAATAAAGACAAAACAAACACGTGACGTTTCGGGTATAACCCATTCGTCAGACAACAAACGAGAAATATCTAGAATCTAGATCTAAGTACTACTACTAGGCATCACCCAACAGTAGGAAGATGTCCTGATAATAGTATAACAAAGAAGATGTATTTATCTTTTTTTAATTGCTAATAGATCTAGATCTATAGTCATCTTCTTTGTCATACTACTATCGGGACATCTTCCTCACTGTTGTGTGATGCCTGAGGTAGTACTTAGATCTAGATTCTAGATATTTCTCGTTTGTTGTCTGACGAAGGGTTATACCCGAAACGTCACGTGTTTGTTCTGTCTTTATTAGTGGCGTTGTCACTTATTGTCATATTTCGCTTTTGACTTCACTCCACTGTGGCTCCTTTGTATTATTCACAGCTATTTAGATAGTTCACATTGCCACATCTCTTTGTTGTTTACGTTATTTATCTTTTTTAAATTGCTAATAGATCTAGATCTATAGTCATCTTCTTTGTCATACTACTATCGGGACATCTTCCTCACTGTTGTGTGATGCCTGAGGTAGTACTTAGATCTAGATTCTAGATATTTCTCGTTTGAAAAGAAACAATGTATCGGGGTTTTTTTTTATTCACACTACGTAAGAAAATAATCCACCAAATATGTACGCATTTGGCGCTCTGGTCATGGATCTAAATGAAGAAAGGGATGCGGTAATACAGAGGTACTGTCGGCCTCTCAACCAAAAGGTAGTGGTTTCTGAGTCTCACCAACGGTTGAGAAGTGTTTTCGAGGTTTTTTTTCGAGCAAATCTCCCCCCTCTAGTCCAGGTAGATGGATCGACACCTAATCCCATCGGAGACGGCTCTATAAAAAGGAGGTCCCGTGTGCAGATTATAACACTGTGCCCTATTAAAGATCGCTTGGCTGTTTACAGGGCAGTCCAGGGAAAATTTAAAATCCTACCAAAACCCCCGAAATCACCTTGGTTGTGGATGTGAGTAAATCAAATAAAAAAACAACAATCTTAATGAAGGGCCGATAGGTCAATCGGTAATCTAAGAGCGTCTAACTATCAACGAGGTGAGGAGTTGGCTGTAAAATAAAGCCACCGTGAAAAGCAATTGCAAAATCGTTTCATTGATAATTTAAGAAGATACAGAGGTCATAAATTGACAGATCTATAACACTGTCAATGTTTTAAAGAGTTTTAATAACCGAAGTTTCACGAAAGGGGTGACGAAGGAGGGGGGGGGGCGGGGCAATTTAAAGCAATTCAACTTAGTAATCTTCATAAATGTCGATCAAGATAACAACACATGAAAACACGCACGAATCAGTCGGGGAGGAGGGTATCGCCTACAAGGATGTGTTTACAGTTGCACAAAGCATGAAAACTCGGAATAATGGGTAAGAGGTAAGGTTGTGTGTTACTTAGACCTAGAGAATGAAAAGACACATAGTGTTCCTTGCAGTGCACAAGGTAGAGCGTGTCGGTTGAACAGGTTGTCAGAGTCAGAGGAGGAAATCCACAGTCGGTGGTGAAGTAGCTTGACAACCCATCGCGCTTGCCTGGTCATAGCTCGGCCTATCACGTCGATCACTGCGTTGACAAGTCTACTGGGCTCATGGGGACACGGGGCTCGTAAAACAGGGAATAGAAATTCAACACATCCAGGAGTAGACAGACATACCGCAGGTGGGTGTTGGCCACTTTTCTCCCTAGTTTTGACATTCAAGAGCGGTCCTTTACAGGTAGGTAAGTTAAAGATTGAAATACATCATAAGTTTCAAATTTATTG
>JAXRKP010000173.1:372500-375000 GCA_037039925.1 Doris montereyensis | reverse complement strand
GTCCAATGCCTGGGTGAAAGTAGCCTTCCTGTTGACTGAGATGCTTTCATTTTCCTGTCCAGTCAAAAAGACAGCAACAACAAAAATTGGCTTATTGCCAGTGTGCAGTTTAAAAATAAAGTGAAGGACCCTCTGAAAGTTGGGTTCACGACGTGGGTTTTGTTGACTGCTGCTAAAATTGTCTCTTGAGGTGAGAAGTAAAACAAGAGAAATTGTTAGCAGATTAAATGCTACGGTGTTATGTAATATCTTTTGCTTCAACTTCTTTATTTGAATTGTCAGTATAAGAACATCACAATTTGCCCCCCCAAAAAAAACCCCCAACAAAACAAAACAAAAAAACCCCCAACAAAAAACCCGAGAACTTCTGCAAAATAACTTAAACATGATAGGTAGTAGTAATACATGTAGTACATGTAGTATGTAGTAGCAGTAGCAGTAGTAGTAGTAGTAGTAGCAGTAGCAGCAGCAGCAGCAGTAGTAGCAGTAGTAGTAGTAGTAGTAGTAGTAGCAGCAGTAGTAGTAGTAGTAGCAGTACATGTAGTAGTAGTAGTAGTAGTAGTAGTAGTAGTAGTAGTAGTAGTAGTAGTAGCATGTAGTAGTAGTAGTAGTACATGTAGTAGCAGTAGTAGTAGTAGCAGTAGTAGTAGTAGCAGTAGCAGTAGCAGCAGTAGTAGTAGTGGTAGTAGTAGTAGTAGATGTAGTAGTGGTAGTGGTAGTACATGTAGTAGTAGTAGTAGTAGTAGTAGTAGTAGTAGTAGTAGTAGTACATGTAGTAGTAGTGGTAGTAGTAGTACATATAGTAGTAGAAGTAGCAACAGCAACACCAGTAGTAGGAGCAGCATCATTAGTAGTAGCATCAATGTTGGTGAATGTGGGATGGTTGTGATGATAATATGATACGTGATAGTGGTTGTTATAAAATGGTATTTGCCGAGATGTAAACGATGGTCATTTTGATAGGGGAGGTAGTATAATTTTTATCTTATGTACGTGTATGACAAAGAAAATGGATCCAAATTATATGTTATTATCTAGAGTCGTGTTTGTGTATGCTGAGAGAGAGAGAGAGAGAGAGAGAGAGAGAGAGAGAGAGAGAGAGAGAGAGAGAGAGAGAGAGAGAGAGAGAGAGAGAGAGACAGACAGACAGACAGACAGACAGACAGACAGACAGACAGACAGACAGACAGACAGACAGACAGACAGACAGACAGACTGGCCTATTCTTTCACCTCCGACATTTACTGATGCCCTTCTCATCTCGTCCACAAAAATTTGCATCTGAATAAAACCTGTAATAATCTATCATGACCTATGAGTACTGAAACTTTCCCTGGCCTTTGATGCCTCGAGGCCTCGAACCTAAAAGCATACGCGTATGCATACATTAATTATAGATTTATTCATCCATCCATCCATTCATCCATTTATCCATCCATTCACCCAATTTACCCATCCATCAGCATTAATTTATTTATCATGGCCTAGATTAGTGCTTCACAAACTATCTGATATGATGGACCGGACGTTTTTTCTTTCTCTCAATGTGCCAGGGACTAGTTAGCGACACAATCCAATTCAGCATAGATCTAGTAAAAATTCGTCCAGGTCTTTTAAATCTCTACGTACCGACAGACGATGGGTCGCGTGCTATCACCTGTAAGCGTACCGCACTTTGAGTAGCACTGGTCTAGATTGAAGGATATTCCAAGAACATCTTTATTCATTGAGAGTTAAACTGAAGTTGTTCCATTCTATAACGTGGCAACGGCTGTCGGCGGATGAACCACTGAAATTAAGTCCCCAGGCTAGTGGCGTCGGTGGTCGAGTGCTTAGGCTGTCAGGTTGGGGATCACGAGATTCCGGGTTCGAATCCTAGTAACGCTTGGTTTCGACGTTGTGTTCCTTGGGAAAGACGCTTAACATGCATTTCCCCCACTTCTAGTCAGGTGTAAATGGGTACAAGCACTAGCTTGGGAGAAATAACCTGTCAGACTAGCGTCTTGGCCAGGAGGGGATTATTATCACTTGTTTCACATCACGCTATTGAAACTGGGATAAGCTCCGGCTCTATGTGCCGTAATGGCTAATGGCATTGGAGGAACTTTACTTTAACTAGATCGTTGAGAGGATATTCCCAGAAAATCTTTATTCATCGAGAGCAGTTAAATTGAAATCTAGATCGTTGAGAGGATATTCCCAGAAAATCTTTATTCATCGAGAGCAGTTAAATTGAAATTGTACCATCTTTGTATAATGTGGCAACGGCGGATGTACCGCCGAAGTTAAGTCCCTTTTGGATGGGTTCCAATTATCTCCCCTTCCTTGTTATTTTCTTAAGTCCAAAAATAGCAGGTGAATTCCAGACCCTCTGAGACACGCTTTCGTGTAGACAAATACAAGCTTCAAACAAAGTTCTCATTTTCATACTCGACTTGCATCGTTAAAACTGAAGATAAATGTCGTTATCCGCGAGAGAACGTTTGCTTTCAGCCATAGC
>JAXRKP010000173.1:250000-357500 GCA_037039925.1 Doris montereyensis | reverse complement strand
TGGGATAATTGTTGTTGTTTTTAAAAAAATGGAAGTGGGAACAGTGACTAATCAACTAAACACTCTGGCGGCAATTGATGGAAATGTCTTCCCTCCTCCTCCCATCTTTACCCGCCTCGCAAATGTCTCATTCCTTTCAATATCCAATCAAAAGTGATGTCATTGCAAAACCATGATAATGAATTAAGAACAAAAGCAATGTCAGTAATCACAATCAAAATTGTTCTCCTTCGTCATCAGCATGCCCATCCTCATCCTCTTCATCTTCCTACTCGCCCTCCTAATCATTAACATCACCATCATTGGCGTCATCATTATTACCATCATCATCATCATCATCATCATCATCATCATCATTTTCATCATCACCATCAACAACATCAACAACAACAACATTGACATCAACAAGAAGAACTAGAATATAAAACAACAGCAACAATAATGACGGCAATACAATGACAAAAGCCGACAGAAATAGACAGGTTTAGTGTGATCGCTGTGCAGTACGTTAAACATTTAGCCTTTCTCTCATCCCTCTAACTAAATACCAAATGTGTTTGCTTTTGAAAAAGAATCTGGTCAGAAATGTGTAGAGATGCTCCTAAATAGGACAAAAGAAGGCGATAAAGACAAAGAGACAACAGTGTGATTTGTTTTATGAGTCTGTTTTCTTTGGTCATGACATCATCATCAAAGGAGACGACGCTTGAAATACGTTTGGGTTACCGTGTTTACAAACAAGTCGATATCTGGAATCGAAATAAATGTATCGTTTAAAGGTTGACGTTACGGTGACATCGAATCGAGGCTTGAATGAACCAGTAATTTCTCGATCGTTAGTTAAAATAAAACTCCTTCAGCGATTACTCTGGTTCCCCTCCCAAAAATGCTGCGTCTCTTGTCATTCCTCGCCGGGTCATTTTTGAGATAGCCGTGACGTGAACACAAACGTGTAACCAGAGCATGCCCCAAATTTTCTGACCGTTTGTGTCAAGGGACGTGGACAATTGGAGAGAATTGTTTTAGGGCTTATTATCTGCCCTTTGTACATGATGCACTGGGCACTACACAAATTTGTTCCGCAGCTTAAAACGGAGGGCGAGAAGTCAAGAAAGGTTATCCAAGCAAAACAACTATTGTAGTGCATAAAAGACAAGATGGATATTAACGATAGAGGGATTCGATTTTTACACAACACGCAGTGAGAGTTGGACAGGGGGTTGGGGAGGGGGGGGCGGGTTATGATAAGGTAAATGATAGAGCTATCTCCTATCATCGCAACTGATGATTGTATCCTCGTATGCACCGGGATTTTTTGTTATTGTTGCTTACATTTTACGTCATCTTCGGTATGACTTGTGATGCTGTAATTGAAGTCGTCCAGAAACTACAGGCTTTAGGAAGACATTTTACAGACGTCACTGAGATGAGGTTCGCAACTGGATGAGACACAGTGACTCTTATACTATATTTTCCTCTGCTTTAAAGTGGTCTCGTATGGATTCGAGTAAATTTGTCTTTGTTGTCCAAGAGATTGCCAAAGGATTGCAGTTCATTGCTTGCGCATTGATTGGTGGACGAGCAGTCTCAAGTTTGTTGTGTGCGTGATCGGAAATGTCGTGTGATAGTAAACGCCTGGGGAGAGAGAGGAGAGAGAGAGAGAGAGAGAGAGAGAGAGAGAGAGAGAGAGAGAGAGAGAGAGAGAGAGAGAGAGAGAGACAGAGAGACAGACAGACAGACAGACAGACAGACAGAGACATGGGAACGTAGGAGTTAAGATGACTAAAATTATTCTATTCTATCGGCATCTGTTGACATATTTTAACCCTAACAATCTCCTCCGTTTTACATCAGTGCCCTTATGCTATACTAGATGCCGTCTGTATCGGATTGGGAATGGAGGAGGGGAGGGATATAGATGGATGAAAGGGGGGGTGGTTAATTTGTACTTAATAAAAGGAAAGTGCTAAATATCTCCTCATTACAATGCTCGAAATAAAACAAAAGCTTCCAGCTTCAGTGAGTTGCTTTTAACCATCCTGTTTTTTGAAAAAGGAGGAACAAAAGTAGTTCAAAGCATCAAAAAAGCTGTAAATGTGTATACGTGTGTGGCGGTGAGTGTGTCTCGTGTGTGAGTATGTAAAAGTGAGCTGAATAAATACGTTTCTGTACTTTGGGTTGAGATATAGCCGTTAAAAACATTTCAATGACGCATTCCTGTTTGAATAGTCACGACTTTCAGTTCGTGTTTGCCGGGACCCTAATATTTGACTATTGAAAGCAATACGACCTGACCTCTCGCACCTTCTTCTGAGAGATCACGAGCCAACGGAAATGAAGGGTGTGTTTCAACCTTCGTGCTGCCTTTGAAAGGACCAAAATGTCTTGTCTTTGTCTACTAAGTTTTAAAGTGTTGACTTAAGTTTGACAGCATTCTTGTGCATGTCGGCCTCTCATGGTTTACGTTTGACGGTCTGTTACACAGAGGTCCAAACCATTATCGTATAAATTAGTTTCACATTCACTTTGCCTTCTGGTTGTTGTTTTTTGTCACTCCTTACGAAGAGGTCGAGAGAAGCTAATGGGTATTTATTCTGTGGGATTCAATACACTCTTTATAACCCTTCTTCCCTTTTTTTTGGGTTGATTTATTTTGTTTTAAGGTTGTTGTTGGGGGTGTAAAATTGGGTTGCATGAGTCTAGTTTTGTTGTTGATTTATTTTGTTTTGAGGTTGTTCTTTTGGGGGTGCAGAATTGCACGGGTTTTGTTGTTGCTTTTTTTGTTTTTAAGGTTGTTGTTGGGGGTGTAAAATTGGGAAGTATGGGTTTTTGTTATTGATTTATTTTGTTTTTAAGGTTGTTGTTGTTGTGGTGTAAAATTGGGTTGCATGGGTTTTTGTTATTGATTTATTTTGTTTTTAAGATTGTTGTTGGGGGTGTAAAATTGGGTTGCATGGGTTTTTGTTATTGATTTATTTTGTTTTTAAGGTTGTTGTTGTTGGGGTGTAAAATTGGAGTTGTGGGTTTTGTTATTGATTTATTTTTGTTTTTAAGGTTGTTGTTGTTGGGGGTGTAAAATTGGGTTGCATGGGTTTTTGTTATGATTTATTTTGTTTTTAAAGGTTGTTGTTGGGGTGTAGAATTTTTGTTTTTTTGTTGTTGTTGTTGTTGTCCATATCCAGTTTATCGGCATGTATGAGGTCATCGTTCATTTTCTGACGAGTCTCTCGCTTCATTTGTCGACTAGCTGTAAAAATGTGATTTTTCATTTCCATCTCAATTTATAAACAACAATCTGTTACGTATTTCAAACACAGACGAGTTCGTTCATAGGTTTACTAATGATACTACAAGTTACGTAAACAATGCCACAAAGTAAACACAAATATTATTATGAAAGAGGAATGAAGGTTGATTGATAATATGAAGAGTTTTTTTAAATTATTATTTATTATTACTATACCACGAGGTGAGGTGACATGCGGACAGTGAGGATGCTGGGACACGATTAGCTAGTCTGACAACAGAGTAGGTACGAGGATGCAGTACAAGGCATTGCTTAATTATTGATGTAAGCATGGTAGAGAAAAGAACGACAATTACATATTTAAAGGTTGTAATGGAAAACAAATATAGGATTATGCATGTAATTATTATTGTTAAAGACATTAATTCACGAAACACAATCTCTTCACGTGTTTATTCGACGTTTCTTACTTTGGTTCTCTTTTAACTTCCACCCCTGTTTAATATGTATCTAATGTCTTTCGTTTTAGCAGGTCAGTGTTATCCTGTGCATTCCTTCACGCGAAGGCCCCCCCCCACCTACAATTTTTGTTACCTCTCATTTTTGTCGACCCCCCCTTCTCTGTCTCTGTCTCTGTCTCTCTGTCTCTGTCTCTCTCTGTCTCTGTCTCTGTCTGTCTGTCTGTCTGTCTGTCTGTCTGCTCTCTCTCTCTCTCTCTCTCTCTCTCTCTCTCTCCTCTCCCTCCTCTCTGTCTGTCTGCCTGTCTGTCTTGTCTGTCTGTCTGTCTGTCTCTCTCTCTCTCTCTCTCTCTCTCTCTCTCTCTCTCTCTCTCTCTCTCTATATATATATATATATATATATATATATATATATATATATATATATATATATAATATATATATATATATAATGTCAGCTTCTCTTAAGTTACATTTGATCAGTATTCTTTGTTGCTGTTGTCGGGTGGGGATCTTGTTTGTGCCCTTCTGTCTATAAATAAATACGTGTAGTGGAATAATGACCGGAGGATGATAGAGTGACACACCTGAGATGAAAAGACACAATTGCTGAACAAACACATAAACTGTTCAACTTACGAACAGATGGATGGATGGATGGGTGGATAAAGGATGGACAGGATAAGAATATGACAATGTATTGTGAGTGTGTGTGTATGTGTGTGTGTATGTGTGTGTGTATAGATGAGAATACATCTATATTATTTATGTGTGTGTGTGTGTGTGTGTGTGTCCGAGGGAAGGGTGGGGCAGAAAGGTCGACCTGACAGCCCAGTATGCCCTTTCAGATGTGGTCACTGATGATAATATAAAATTTAACCAGTCCACAAGAGTGTTGAGTCTGTGTGTGTGTGTGTGTGAGTGTGTTTGTGTTTGTGTGTGTTTGTCTGTGTGTATGTGTTTTTGTTCTGTTTGGGCGGGCTGTGTGTCGGATGATTGAAGTAAGTCCACCGGAAGGCCAGTATTACGGGAGTGCGCTCCATAACTTTAATAGGGGAACCATCGAGCAGCCATTAAACGTGAAGGGAACGAAACCATAAACGTGTGACAACCCTGTTGCGCTTCATTGATTTCGCCAGCCGCCCTTCCATCGCCAGTCTTCCCTATTGTTCCATTACTAACAGTTTTTCATAGCCGTTGTTTTCTCATCTCTTTTTCTTTTCACTGTTCGATGTGCGTAGGTTCTGGGCGTTCTCTTGTTTTCCCAGCTTCTTCATAAATTCTTCCGTCGTCTCTCTGTTTCAATTCTTGTTTTTAACAGAGTTATCGTTATCGTCACGTTTTTGGGGTGCCCCCGGTAATATCACCTCGTACTGTCACTAGGGAGGGGGTGAGGTGGGGAGGGATGAGGGTGTCCGCTTTCCTCACGTTGCCGTTTCCACTTAATTCACCATGAGATCACTGCATAAGTGGTGGGCGGTTCTACTTTTTTGCATGTCCTTCTTTCGCTTGTCTTTGCGGGCGGTTGGCACGTGCTGCTAGTAGGTCCTACTTCTTTCCTTTGACTCTTTCAATTCTCTTTTGTCTTGCTATTTCCTCTTGATTCACCCAGCGATCACCACAATGGTGGACGAGGTACATTTCGATTAAGCAATCAAACGCTTATCTTTCTTCTGGCTGCTTCCTTTTAGTTTACCCTGAAATCACCGTATATGATGGGCAGGAAAAATTGTAATGAACCAATAACACAGGATGAGGGGGGGGGGGGTAAGCTTTAATTATTTAATTATGGGCTATACATAATATAGTTGTAAAAAACCAACTAAAAGTCACCTTGGGTAGGGGATCGTGTGGGTTTGCCGGATTCTACTTCTTTCATTAATTTAACCCTTCGTGTGCCAATTTAACCCTTCGTGTGCCAATTTAACCTTTTGTGCCAATTTAACCCTTCGTGTGCCAGATTCTCAAACCATTGACCAATACTAGTAGTTGTTACTCACAGTGATGTTTTCAAAGGGGAAAGAGACTGGTTTGAATTGATGTGAATAAGTATGCCAAGGCATTTTGGTAGTATTTCGACAACACCATTGGAACCAGCTGATACGAACAGTTATAATAACAAGTGCTGTCTTAACAATATCTTATTTTTATTGGCAAAGAAAGAGTTATAACATCTGTAAGCCACCCTGCTGTTCCTTTTATACCCCCGAGAAGTGGGCAGTTGGCGGGCGAGCTGGTAGGTCCTACTTCTTACCTTTCACTCTTTTTATTTATCCTTTCATCCTGCTATTTCGTCTTAATACACCCTGAGATCACTGCAAATGGTGGATGAGCGGGATAAAATTCTACCCCCTCAAAAAAAAACAACACAAAAAAACAACAAAAAAACAACAACCCAGCAACACCCAACAACAGCAACAACAACAACATCATCACAACAACAACAAAACAACTTTAGAAATCAACACAGATTATCATGGACAAGATTGTTTGCTTAATGACGGTAACAACAACGGCCAAGCAAGAGAGCATGTTAAGAAGAAGGGTGAAAATAAAACAAATCGACCAAAGATGACCAGTAAAGCAATGAAGCAATCATTCAAATCAGTAATTATTCTATTCATTAATCAAGATCAAGTGGCCTCTTAGTTCTCAAAATAGGAACATAATATTATAGTTTATCAAGATTATTGTTTTCATTAATAGAATGTGTTTTTAAAAACTTTTTTTGCGAATCCTCCATCTTTCATTGAACTAGAACCAGAACCTATCTGTTTTTCATGTACATGTAATTATTTACCTTTCTTTTTTTTTTTCCTTCTTTTTTCAGTCATTAAACTTTCAAAGATGTTGTTGATGGCAACTGCTTTGAGATCAGTTACGATATGCCATCCAGCAAAGACAATCCAAGTAGTGATTACAAGACCTACATCCGTAAGTGGCTATCAATTTCTTTCTTTTGTAAAGGACAGAGGAGCAACTATGTTGCTTCATTAGATTTTCTATGACTCTACACCTGCTACTCTCAATCCATTTTTGATATGTTCATTCGCCAATATAGCATTTTGAATATTAGCAAGATGAGTTTTTAGTGATTGTATGGATTTAGAATATAACAATTGTATTGAAAACGAAAATGTTGATATTGCATTCCCAGCTTGGCAATATAAAAATGTGTTATTATTGACATTAAAACAAACAAATTATTGATCAATCTGATACAACATCTATTTGGAATAGAAGCAGGAATTTCTTTTTGAATAGTCAAAAGAAAAAAAGCATAAGATTGGGTTATTGTTTTTCTGTTTTTAAGGAAACATTCTCACATAAAATGGTGAATTTCAATGTTTATTTGTATTTTGCTGAAGTAATTGGTTGTAATGCATATTATACTCTATCAATATTTCTTTTTCAGATCTGAGTCGCTGTTTCCTGGCTTTTTACATTGTTGCCATTGCTCTCTTCCTGATTTCTTACATTTTCGGCCTCATTCTTTGCTGTCTACGTAAATCCAGATGGGCATACGTGGCTGGACTTTTTGCTTATGCTTCTGGTGAGACGTTTAGACAGTGTAGCATATTCGTATCTCCTAAATTTGAGCAATGGATTTTAACACAAGGAAATTGAATTATCAAGAGCAAATGTGCTGTGTTCAATACATTTTTCTTGCTTATCTTGCTTATCAGATTTTGATGAATTCTGATAGCTTATTTCGTGTGTGACATCATGAGAGTACATAATACGCCATATTTGTTTTGTATTAGGAAAGTTAACTTTTAGGTCTCTTTTTAGTATAAAAAAAACCTTTATACAGTTTTTTCTTTTGTTAAAAATCAACTGTCAGAAAATTGAATAATATGTTAAGAATAATTATAAAATGTTCTATTTATTTACCTTTTTCTTGTTTTGTCAGCTTTTTCGATTGCTGCAGCCATCGCCTTCTTCCATGGTGCTGAATATTTGGAGAGAAATGAGCTTGATGATATAGAATTCTATGAACAATGGCCTAACGTAAGTATTTTCACAGAAGGAATGGACGTAAATTTTGTTGGTTACTACAAAGGGAAATGTTTGATTCTGACCCATTTCACTACACTCATTAACTGTGTTTGATTTCATGCCTTTTATTGTCAAGAATTCAGCTTCAGATTCATGGCTCGAATCACAAATACGTGATTACAATTTTTGCTGTACATGTATAGCCTGTCTAGTGAGACAAAATTTTAACTCTAAACCAGGTCAAACCCTGATGTGCTATTTACCATTATGAGCTATTTCATTGGTTTGCCTAAACTTTCAGTATCAGATATTTCTGGACAAGTCTGTTGATGGCCACTCATTCTTTGAGATCATGTTTTGTATTTATCAGAAGTTATAAGAAGAAAATTAAGGCTTTATAGAAATGTATACATGCCTTGAGTAATGAGTTACATCACAAACAAAAATCTCCACGACATTTTCTATTAAAAAAAATGTATTTTCATCCTTTCATCTTTCATTTGTCTAACAGGAATTGAAAAATGCTACTGACCGTGACTATGGTTGGTCCTATGCCCTTGGCTGGGTCGGCATGATCTTGGCTTCCCTCACGGCCACCTTCTATTCCCTGGCCGGATGCTACATCACAGGAGAGAAATATGAAGACCGTGAAGTTTTGGACAAACACAGTATGCGTGATCGCCCCATTGGAATGGAACCAGTGTATGCCGTTGGAACTGATGCCTACTACACCAAACATTACGGCTACCCACGTGCTTACTTGGGTCCCATGTCCCCTGAATACTATGCCAGACCATACCCTGCTGTTGGTTATGGTGATCCCAACAAAGATGTTTGGCACTGGCGTGAGATGGAAAGTTAGATCTATAACATGCCTGCAGTACTTTCAGCTTGGGTTGTTTCGATACATTTTGTTTGTAAGGAAAGTTCTGTTACCATCTTCAAATTTTGTGTATATCTCAAATCGTATGATAATGTTTTTGAGAATGATAATAATCCTTCAGAACCATAAGGAATGTGATCTGTTGATTTAAAATTCAAAACAATTCAAAATTTGAAAGAAATCTTAAAATTGCAGAAACCAGAGATAAATTTTGTAGTAAAGCAAAAGTGATGAAGTAAAAAAAAAGATATATTTACGCTATCTCAAAAAACATCAAGGTTTATAGGGTAAACAAAAGCTGAATCAAAACATCGAGAAATTATGCCATATTCTTACGCAAGATTACATTCATAACTTTTTATTACAAACTTAAACCACCATGCTTTTTTCAATATGTATTTTTATGTAATTCCTAAATCAAAACAATAAAAATTTAAAAGAGTTAATTATAAATTACAGTACTCCCTTTGCTGTGATCCATGACAATGACAGCAACTGTGTGCCTTTAGATTTTCCTGAAGGGATCAAAATAATGATCAAGATCTAATTTGTTTTTGTTATATTATTTCTATCTACGAAAACATCCTACCTGTTTAACTTGCAGATGGAGAGGAGATGTCCCATAAGGGTACTTTGTAGCTTTGGTCATCAATTGCTGTTTGGGGAAACTTGATCGACAGAGAGTTATGAAAGTAAATGAAAGTGGAAAGCCTTTTTTGTTTCTGTTTGGTTGATTGCAGCGCACACGATGTACTTTTTCCTCCCGTCATATTCCTTTTCATTACAAAGTCCCATCACTATTTTTTAAAAAAACCATTGCTTTCAAGTCAGCAAGAAAATTTAATATCAGTGATTGTGTGTTTCTTCAACTATGGTTTATAGCACATCTCATGTTGTTTCATCTATTGTAACATATTCTAAGTGTGATTGATAACACTGTTAAGTCACTACAAAAAGTGTTATGAGCATAAGTGAAAAGCCATAGTTGAAGGAATATAAAACTGTTGTTGTAAATGAGATATCTGTATCACTCCACTTTCATTTATTTTCAGTTAGACCTTAGTTATGCCATGAAAACCTTAATTTAACAATCAGAAAGATTTAGATTTTGATATCTTTTGTGAAATGTAACAGGAATTAAGAAAAGTAAACATTAACAAAATACCTTTCTATTTTCTATAATCATTTCAACACCAGTAGAATTCATGGTATCTTGTATTTCTGTCTTTCTTGGTATACAAGCTTCAGAACTCATTATTATTGTCTCCATGCATTTTATTTGTATTCATCTGTATATTAAACATTTTTTTGCTTTTCTTATTGGTTTATCTTTACACAGTGTCTGTTTCTATTTGCTAACACATTTTCAGCATTTAGTGTCATCATTATTATGAGATCATTGAAAGCTAAAATGTGTGTCTCTTCTTTCTCGTGTAGTGGATGATCAACATGTGTTGCTGGTTGGCCTTACTTCCATCCTATTTCTCTGCTACATGTTGTCATCTTTCTTAAAATAATTGTTAGAGCAGTGTACATTCTATGATTGAACAAATCAAAACCATATTTCTTTGAAATAGTTGGGTGTAAAGACAGAGCTAGACTGAAAATCATTCCTAGACTTGGAACCTGTTCATGTCCTTATAGTGTGTTTGGTTGAAACTCAGGTGTACATGAAATGGATTTGCTTACGCCATCTGTTTCAGCATTCCGTCTTCCGTGTTTATGTTGCAAATCATGAAATGAAGGGAACGTCTGCATGAACATATATATATGTAACAATTTTTATGGTATAATTTTTCTCGTTACCACTCTTGTGTTGCATTTTTGTTTTGTATTACCATATACAAGCAATTTCATTCCATGTGGGTTTCACGGAGCCTGATACATGAGTGTATTTCCTTTCACTGTCAGATGAACAAAATTAAAGATAGGACCTTGAGGCCTTGTGTAGTCTTACCTTCAGTAAGCCAAAAAATCATGTGAATTAGAGAAAAAGAAAATCTTTGAAGGACTGGCCATCAGATACTAGATTTCAACTTAGATATTGCCGTATGACATCTTTCGAATACTCACATTTAAAACATTTCCATATATGGCATTTCTATTTCAAATTGTTACCTTTTGGAGTCTTTCAAAGTATCACACTGATGATCTATGATTGTTGTGATATGTGTGTGTGTGTTTTTATGTTGACTGTTAGTCTTTGCCAAGTGTATCCAGTGTCATATGAAATCAAATTTCTGAAAATGCAGTAACTTTATGTGAATAAGGAGCACTCTAAATGAAATATAAATGTCCAATAGGCATCATTGTGTAGTGAGACATCCGGATCTCAAATCTCATTATTGCCAATTGATATGTGTTGAAGTACAAAAGAGTATCATATGCTCACAACAGGATTGAAGTCTCTCTGTGTAATGCTTTTTTTGTTTTTCAGAAATGCAGACCTTAAATAGGATGATAAAATGTTGTTCTACTAATATATTATGAAAATTTTATGAAAAATTGTCTTAAAAAAAGAGATGTAAAAGTAAAAAGCACAAACTTTATCATTATTTATTATTATTAGTATGAAAGATACTTAGAAGAATTGTGAAAATCATGCCAAAAATATTTTTTGATTGTGTGATCTCATAAATATGAGCTGTGAAGATTTTACAATTGTTTTGTGACTTAAGAATTTGATACTTTTGTATTAGTTACAGTCCCTGCCTGGGAAACTTACTGCCTTGCCCTTTAGTGTCTCTATCACAACAAATATATCACTATATTATACATATATTATATATGTTTACAAATATTATATTATGAAAACATTGTACATTAATACATATCTATGTCACATTTCTAATCTTATAAAAGTCATTCCCCATTGTTAGGTTTATGCAAGCATATTCTACATATTCATTATCTCGGTAGAACTATACCCTTTTGTAAGCCACAATTTCAAATAAACATGTACTCTTTTAATACTGTTGTCTTTTAGTGATTGTCTTTCCAATTTTCATAGTTCAAAAGCATTGTTGTGAATGTTATGACACGTTACATTGTAACTTTTGTAGCTTTTGTATGGTGGCTGGTTAACAATCGTGACAAGTGGCAGGTTTGTTCTTCCTTTCTTCCATTCATTCATTTACATCCGTGTTTCAAGAAAGTCCTCTCTATAATTTTAACTCACTCCGAGATCACCGTGTATGGTGGATTTGGTACATTCAAATGAAACACGACACACTTTGTTGTAGTTAAGTTGTCAAATAGCAGTTTGCTTAAATAGCAGCTCATTAAATGTCTGAAAGTTTTGCTTACTTGTTTCTTAGCTTTTAAATGACCTACAGTGTACGGTAACTATATGCATTCTCTCAGCTAAAAAATTTTGAGCAGGAAATCTCCAAATGTACTGGGAGTTGGGGATAGAGAGGATGGATGAAAGGGATGATGGTTGCCTCTGGTAATGATCTAGGTGTAAAAGGGTGTGAACAGCTTTGATTAAGAAGAGAACGCAATGTAATGACGACATTGTATATTGACAATAAGAAATGAAGTTAAAACTATCTTTTAATGAGGAATGAGAAAATTGATACAATTTAGTGCTATAAGAAATCAGAATGGCAGTTGGATATAATACAGTCCAACTTGCCTTAACGACTATTGGCAATCGACTCCCTCGCAGTCTCTTTCCATAGTGGCCACCTGCCCAACACGACCACAACCACCTTATTTGACCGACCAATCGCCATCATAACCTGTCAATAACGACCATTAGGTACAGCCTTATATTATTAGCTCCACCCACTTTATGGCTAGATTGATGCTCATGCTGTTGGGTCATAACCAATCATTACCATTATAAGTCACGTGAGCCAGTGTCTTGAGACAATTGAACGTAAGAGGCGGCTGGTCATCACAGCAAGATGACCAGATTGGTGTTCTCAGCTTCACACCTTGTCATCGTGTCCAGTTGTCTAGACACTTATATGCAAACATGTGAGACGAATAGATTGTATTGCCTATTGTGAACAAAATGTTCTACATCCCTCTTGTTTGCAATCCCATGACAACTACCGTTGACTAAAGACTAAAGACTAGAGTGGCTTAAAAGCTTTCATATAAAAAAAGTATTAAAAAAACCAAACAAATTTAGTCCTCATCGTGCCAGGGTGGCACATAAGGCCGGATAAAAAACCCAAAAACAAAGCAATAGAAAATGCCTATAATATGCAACATTTTAATTAAATTGATCAAGACAAATTTTAGAAGAGAAGAGAAACCAAAAAAGAAGAGTTCATGGAGTTAACAAATTGTTTATTGTAACAAAAATCAAAATACGTTTAGTCTTGCACCACAACGAGTGTCAGCATGTTAAACATTTCTATGAGAGTTACATTATGAACAGCCGAATTGGGGGTAAAGGAGGTGGTGGGGATTTTTTTACATTTTTTATATTGCAGTTACCCTTTCATACCTATTAACAAATGACTGCCAAATTTTGCAAAAATGTTGACGATCAAGCTTACATTATATTTTAAACAAATTTTGAGGCATCTTGAATTAAGAACCCATCTGTAGATACATTAATTGAGACACTATACACTAAAGATTTCTTCTCCTTCTTTGCAAATCGCAACATAAAATATATTATTTTGTGACAAATATAATTTGAAGACAATTTATCAATTTCTTAACATTCATCAAGCAACATTTGTTTACGTATTACAATTACAATTTAAAATAGGACTTTCTCTCTCCTTTTTTCAGTGATTTTTGTACAATATCAAATTACGTAATCACTTAAAGAACAAAAACAACAATCACTGCAGACATCAGTGCCAATTGAGATATTTTGACCGAACCACTGGAGCATCACTTTGTAATAGACTAATTTTTACCGTGACACTGAGTTTCAAATGAGTAGGAAGTGATTTAGATTTTATCTTCACCTTTTGTACCTGGTGTGTGTGTGAAATTAACTAACAGGGCCATTGCAACCAAATAGAATATTGAATTAATAAATTAGTTTAAATGGGTCTTCTATCAATGTAAAGAAAAATATGAGGCTCTTGAAATCCTCAAAAGCACACCAGTAAAATCAATGGCCAAGACTAACGCTCTTGTGATGAGTGCAAGAATGGTAATAGTTTTAAGGACAGGTTTTTCTTTATCAGATATTCAGGGTTTCTCTCATTCCCTTTACTTTCACCTGAAAAAGACGCATGACCTACGTCTATATACATAAAGCTAAATATCTCTGATTTTTACCGCTTGTAACTCAAGGAATATTGCATCCACAACCTCCATACCTTGCATGTAGATTTCAAATAGCCCGCTTTAGGTGCTTAGTGAATATTTTTTTGATCAAATCAGTATTTTAATTGATTGGAGAAAGATTGTTTTGCCTAGATCCATGAAACTTTTTTATTGTTACTGGATCTAATTTCTCGATTTCTGGTCATTACAATAAAAAGATCGCATAGCTTCAGTATTGAGCACTATGTAAAAATCCTGCATAACTTCAAAATCGAGTACTAATTTCATCTAATAATTGTACTTGATATCACCCGTAACTGATACAGTAGTTTCTGAGTTAACGACAGTCAAAGTTCAGAGACCCAGCTTTATATAATGAGAAATCACAATCCAACATTTTTTACAGGCATGCTTGTTTAAAATATTTTAAAATGAGTAAGTATATATTTGTTCCTTCTCTTCAAATTTGCCTTGTTTTTTTCTACGGAAAGTTTAATGTGTTTTACAGTGTGCAAAAGGAAGCGGTCCACTTATTGAAAATTGCATGACAAATAAAAATATTCAGTTTTTGTTTTCTTAATCGGCAGTTAACTGGCTGTCTATCCCAACAATGAAAAATTACCATAATGCAAAATAAGTACTGGAAATAACACATGAAACTAATAATAGAGCTAAAAAAAAAACGTACACGTGTCCTTCAAGGTCCAACATGACATAATATATTATGACTTTATGTAAAACATTGTAATGAGTAGTAGAACACTAAATATTGGATGAAGAAAAAAGAAATAAAACCCAGTCTAAATGGCCCATTAGTTGAAGGAGAAAGGTCAGTCATTTCTTTCTCAAGATACATCTGGGTGTGGAGCTGTGCAAACAGAGAGCTCCAGAGAAGGAAGTTTGTTACGGGACAAAGAAAAACAATTTATCAACCATCATTGTCTGACAAACCTGACGAACAGAAATTACCAATGACATTCCTTGAAATCTATTCAAGAAGGTAAGAAGCAGAACTACTGTATTAATCAAGTAAGAACTGTCTGCTCATTGTACTGCACCACAAAACTCTTTGGAGATTCTTTTCCTTAAAGACATAAAATCTTTAAGTATTATCCAACAAATAAAATCCGACCCTAACCGTATAAGCCTGCAGAAGTAACTGTTTAATAAAATGTAAACAGAGAAAGATGTAATATAGTAGTGATCGCCTAAGTGTCCGCCACCTTAATGCCCATTTCGCCTAAATGCCCGCAATCTCAGTGAAACCGATTTTTTCTTTATAAATTGCCCCTCTAAACAGCTGTGTCAAAACCAAGATTTTCACTTAAATCCCGGTCTCAGAGGTATTTTCTCCAAATTAACATAAATTACGTCCGTAATTGATTAACAATTCTCTTCTTTTTAAAAATTATCATACATGTAATCCAATCGCTAATAGGGCTTATGCCTGTAAACAATGGGCCATGCATTGTAACCACCCTCATTACCTATCCAATGTTCTGTAATAAAAGATGACTAGTCTTCTCTTCTTCACCCACTGTACTGTGTGCAGCATATCCTTTGTCTCATTGGATTACTGGTTTGTCACTAGGCAATTACAATTGAACAGTCTTCTGGACTTCCCCCACGGCTCTTTCTTGATGTTGTAAGTGGTATGAAATCACCTGGCGGTTTTAATAGATCGGGCACTCACTGTGATCAAGGGACAAGGTGCAAACAGTTTTATTGCTCCACTGCCTCACATTGGCCGTATCCATTGTGCCTTCGGGTCTTTGTGGCGAGTGATGGTCAACCAATCCGTGCACTCACCAACACAGTGCTAAATGGTTTCCATGTGTCCCTATTTCTCGCATTTAATTTTTCAGTAAAACTGATGACTTTTCTAAAACAAATGATCTGGATATGAATCTTTATCCTTGGATGTCCGTTATCTCAATTCAAATTGAAGATTATGAATCATGGTGATCACACCTCCACCCCTCAAATTGTTGCCCTAAATGCCTCTAATCTGCTTTTGCCTAAATGCCTATTTCTTTCCTTAATGCCCATTTTCTCTGCTTCCCAAGCATCGGGCATTTAGGCGATCTGACTGTACTGTGGTGTCTGCATGTACCTCTTATTTAATAGAATAGTAATATTATCCACAATCAGTAAATCTCTTCCAATTATAATTGATCAATTAATGAACTCACACGATCATCGCCTGGAAATTTGGTGATGATGGACTATGTTGTCGTTCTATGTTATAAACATGTACATTATGAAATGAAAGAAAAATATATTGATAACGACAACATTTTACTTCAAAACTCCAAATTTCATGTCAATAAAAAGACAACCTTGAACACATAATTTACATATAAATATAGATTGCACGTGTTATCTTTTTAAATGTTTTCCCTGACTTGCAAGAAAGTGTGATGAAATAGCAGTAACT
This sequence comes from Doris montereyensis, assembly GCA_037039925.1. Lineage (NCBI taxonomy): Eukaryota > Metazoa > Mollusca > Gastropoda > Nudibranchia > Dorididae > Doris > Doris montereyensis. Next base: position 341,232 of record JAXRKP010000173.1, on the reverse strand, counting down.
TGAATAAATATACATGGAAACATTTCACATGATCTTATATAAAAAAGTGTACTGAGTCACTTTCTAAAATGGTCAGAAAATGTAAGCAGACCTCCAATAGATATTTACTGCTGATCACTGCAAGGCATGTGTTTTCCTTTTTATCAATATATTAAATGTCATGTCAAGTCAATAAAAACATTTTCTTTACTTCTGGTACTTCAAACATCTTCCTTAATGTAACACCAGCCCCAATGAATTTTTTATAAGCTGATTTAATTTTTTTAAAACAAGACATATTATATAAAGTTTATTTGATGAAGAAATAAAAATAGTGTCAAACCAATAAAAACTTTTCCTTACTACTGGTACTTCAAAAGTTGTCCTTAGTGTATCACCAACCCCAATTAGTTTTATAAGCTGATTTAAAAAAAATCAAACAATAGATAAAGTTTATTTGATGAAGAAACAAAAATAGCAAGTAGACACATTATCAAAACCCTTAAAAAAGAAAATCAAACTCAACCCAAATACATAAAACAAACAACCAAAGATTTTTTCACAAAGTAAAGTTTCAACTTAAAGCTTCATATTATTATAATGACATTGGAATATTTCTATCACAACAATGTTTTTGCTCTATATTTATATAGCACAGGGATATTTGGTGAAGAAAACTTAAAAGCACCAATAAAACTCAAGTAATAAAACTTAATGCATGTTCAAAATGGTATATTTCAACATATTTAGCAGACGATTTAAAATATCTTCCCACAGACAATATGGAAGTTCTATACAAAGGAGTGATATTTTCTGAAATTACAAAACATTTCCATTACAAACGTCTTTCTTTGACCTCGTTCCATGGTATATTGATTTTCTATTTAATTCTCTAGAGAAGCAATTTTTGTCTTTTTTATTTTGAATTACCTAACATTCACATCATTGTTCTCCTCATGGTTTTCTTGTTGCAATGGGTTGAACATAACAAATAATTGAGAGGTCAAATTTTGCTGTTTTAATGGATTAGAATTTTCACTATTCTGTTACATAAATTCAGTATTTTCCTTGCTCCATAAAGAAAAACAACCCCAAAAACAAACAACAAAACAATTAACACCCCACCCTAAGACAAAATGATTTTACTGACAGATATCTCAGTAAAAATCATATTAGAAATCTCTCACGGCTAGAAATGCATGCATAACAATGTGAAGCAGTTATCAAGGAATGGAACACAGGAGCTACGATCAACATCAACAAAAAGGGGGAAAATTTAATAAAACAAGAGCTTGTCTATTTTATTCTAGCACTTTCTTCAACACAAAACACTTATTTCTGAATTGTATTTTGAAAGGCGGAAAAGATTTAAAATCCAAAATAAATCTGTCAAATGCACGAATGGCTGACATCGTCTTGTGAGTAGAAGAGTACATGAGGAGATTTTCGTCCTCTGGACCAGATGCCCCTAGAAGCAAATGTGTGAAGGAAAGCATGTCTGGACCCCCTGGAGGTAGTTTCTCTGTTTTATTGTATCTGAGTGAATAAACAAACCCCCCAAAAAACACCCAAACAAATTTATAATTTTAAGAAAGGTACATTCAAAAAAGATTTGATGCCTTACATGATGATTTGATGTCTTACATTTGATGTCTTACATGATGATTTGATGTCTTACATTTGACGTCTTACATGATGATTTGATGCCTTACACGATGATTTGATGTCTTACATTTGATGTCTTACATGATGATTTGATGTCTTACATTTGATGTCTTACATGAAGATTTGACGTCTTACATGAAGATTTGATGCCTTCCATGATGATTTATTGCCTTATATGATTTAATGTCTTACATGATTTGATGTCTTACATGATTTAATGTCTTACATGATTTGATGTCTTACATGATTTGATGCCTTACATGATTTGATGCCTTACATGATTTGATGCCTTACATGATTTGATATCTTACATGATTTGATGCCTTACATGATTTAATGCCTTACATGATTTGATGCCTTACATGATTCGATGTCTTACATGATTTGATGTCTTACATGATTTGATGTCTTACATGATTTGATGTCTTACATGATTTAACGTCTTACATGATTTCATGTCTCACATGATTTGATGTCTTACATGATTTAATGTCTTACATGATTTGATGTCTTACATGATTTAATGTCTTACATGATTTAATGTCTTACATGATTTGATGTCTTACATGATTTAATGTCTTACATGATTTGATGTCTTACTGATTTGATGCCTTGCATGATTTGATGCCTTGCATGATTTGATGTCTTACTTGATTTGATGTCTTACATGATTTGATGTCTTACATGATTTGATGTCTTACATGATTTGATGTCTTACATGATTTGATGTCTTACATGATTTAATGTCTTACATGATTTGATGTCTTACTTGATTTGATGTCTTACATGATTTAATGCCTTATCTGATAATTTGATGCCTTACATAATTTGATTGTTTACATGATGATTTGATGCTTTACATGAAGATTTGATGCCTTACATGATAATCTGATGCCTTATATGATGATTTGATGTCTTTCATGAGGATTTGATGCCTTATCTGATGATTTGATGCTTTACATGATGATTTGATGCCTTACATGATGATTTGTTGCATTATATGATGATTTGATGTCTTACATGATGTTTGATGCCTTACATGATAATTTGATGCCTTACATGATGATTTGTTGCATTATATGATGATTTGATGTCTTACATGATGTTTGATGCCTTACATGATAATTTGATTCCTTACGTGATGATTTAATGCTTTACATGATGATTTGATGTCTTACATGATGATTTGACAAAGAAATCTATGAATTACTAAAGAGTTGATTTGTCTTGTTATAAGCATTTACTGTAAAAAAAAATCAATGACAGTATATATTCCATAACTGTTAGGTGTTTTTTTTATTATGAGGAATGAAAAATTTGTGAATATATCTTAAATACATATATAAAAAAGAAAACCTTTAAAGTAAATGGATCATATACTAAGAGTAACAAACAACAGGACTGGAGATAGTTTGAATTATCTAACCTAAAGGTTGGTATTCACAACCAAAAGCACATTTCTGTTTTCAATTCCTTGTAAAATGCCATGCTAAAGCTTCATTTTCACTGCTAAATGCCACAGTGCTATTTAAAGCAAATGTTACTTCAATGTCACAAGTCACAAAACTGATTGCCAGTGAACTTTCACATGCCATGACACTGCTTTCATTTCACCATCACGACCTCTTTCCTTTAAATGTTATCGGTTAAACAACTTTTTCTTCTCATCGTCGGATGCTATGCTCTTTTATAAAATGCTTGCAGTCAGATACCCCACCAGTGCTATCATTTCACTGTAACATGATTGCTTTCCTTTCAGTACCATGAACCAATCTACTGAAATGTCGCCACTGCAGATATCCTAAATCCCTAACGTATTCTATGAAGTATGACAAAAGCTTCAATGAGAATATCAGGACTGCGTCTACATGTGCACCTACTAAGCTTTTGCTTTTGAAAAGCAAAAACATTTACTAAGGAAGGAAACAGTTAAAAAATAAAATTCATCTTACATCCAGTCGTCCTTGAGTTGAGTAAAGCGAGTGACACCACTTTGAGCAGTAAAAACATCAATGTGGACATGAACACCTGAGAAAAAAAGGTTAAATAATTCATGATGTAGCAGCGATATAGTTTAAAAATAGACTAGATAAAAGAAATCACAATACATCTGATGTTATTTTACATTAGAGATTCTTGCCTTCGAAAGTTACATCCTCACATAAAAAATGACCAAGGCAGATTTTCATTAAATTGCACGAAAAATCCCACATCATGACTGAGTGAGGTATTTATAGGTCTGATTATGGATCATGCACTTTCAATAAACTTTAATCTGGGGATGCGGATAGTGGATAGACAGGCTATATCAAGGGAATATTTGTCACTGCAAAGGAAGAAGAGAGACTTTTCAAAGCTATTGCAATGTTTCATTTGGTTTTAGAGGAGGTGACAATGATCAATCCTCAATATATCTGAAAAAGCTGTGGACGCTGAAATACTGTATGGGTCAACATCATTTCAGATATGTTTATTTAATCTGCACGTATTATAGCTTTTCCATGCTGAAAGTCTCATAATTTTCTAATTGTTGCATTTCTCAAAGTTTTTTCAGTTCTGCACTTGTCAGAGCTTTCTCCGTGCTGCATTTTTCGTAGTTTTCTCCACGCTGCATTTCTTGTAGTTTTCTCCATGCTGCATTTCTCATAGTTTTCTCCATGCTACACTTCTCGTAGATCCATTTTGCACTTCTCATAGTTTCGTTCTGCACTTCTCGTAGTTTTCTCCATGCTGCATTTATCGTAGTTTTATCCATGCTCTATTTCTCGTAGTTTTCTCCATGCTACACTTCTCGTAGTTCCATTCTGCACTTCTCATAGTTTTTTCCATGCAGCACTTTTCGTAGTTTTCTCCCTGCTGCACTTCTTGTAGTTTTTCTCCATGCTGCATTTCTTGTCGTTTTCTCCATGTTGCACTTCTCATAGTTTTCTCCACGCTGCACTTCTCATAGTTTTCTCTCCATGCTGCGCTTCTCATAGTTTTCTCCATGCTGCACTTCTTGTAGTTTTCTCCATGCTGCACTTCTTGTAGTTTTCTCCATGCTGCGCTTCTCATAGTTTTCTCCATGCTGCACTTCTTGTAGTTTTCTCCATGCTGCATTTCTTGTAGTTTTCTCCATGCTTTCTCATAGTTTTCTCCATGCTGCACTTCTTGTAGTTTTCCCCATGCTGCACTTTTCATAGCTTTCACCGTGATGCACTTCTTGTAGTTTTCTCCATGCTGCACTTCTTGTAGTTTTCTCCATGCTGCACTTTTTGCAGTTTTCTCCATGCTGTACTTCTTGTAGTTGTCTCCATGCTGCACTTCTTGTAGTTTTCTCCATGCTGCACTTCTTGTAGTTTTCTCCATGCTGCACTTCTTGTAGTTTTCTCCATGCTGCACTTTTCATAGTTTTCTCCATGCTGCACTTCTTGTAGTTTTCTCCATGCAGCACTTCTTGTAGTTTTCTCCATGCTGCACTTCTTGTAGTTTTCTCCATGCTGCACTTATTGTAGTTTTCTCCATGCTGCACTTTTCATAGTTTTCACCGTGCTGCACTTCTTTGTTACTGTATTGATTATTTTCTTTCTGCATTTTGGAAACAAAACATTTTGCAGCTCTTTTGGAAGAAAAAAAAATAACAAAACATGCATACAATCATGATGTTCATGATAACAATTTTCAAAAGTGACCAATGTTTTGACGCCATGATCACTTTCTCACCGTTATCATGCTCCAACTGATGCAACATGTGAATGGCCGCTCCACCAGGATAGTTGTGCCTTGAGATAAACAATAGCAGAGCTGACATGGCAATGTTTAAGCCAGTAACAATGAGGAACACGCTAATGCCATCAGTTTGCTAAGAATATATTTGTTCTTCCCTTGCCACCTGTGGAAAAAGAAGAGAGACATTTAAAACCTAGATGAGTGAAAATAATACAAGTGAAACTTTCAAGCTTTCATTCTTCTCTACATTAACTCTTAACAAACGTAAATAGGAGCCATAAGGCATGATATTGTGTAGATCTACGATACAAGATCATTTCTAAGAACAATGTATTAAGTCATTTGAATTAAAATTTTCTCATAAATAGATTTACAGGGGTAAGCTTAGCATTCAACTTCATTATTGATGTAGGAAATAAGAACTGACAATATCAACAATTGATAAATAAACGCAGTACTATTTCATGTTATGCTGGGCATACGAAGTAAAGTCATAATGTTCAATGGATAATGGACAGCAAAGATAACATGTCTATTGATAGAATAATGCACTAAATGTATCATTTTGCTGTCTACAGTGTCAGTGTAAAAATCAAAGTAAAGCACACAAAAAAATGCCCTCCCAAAATAACCCCCCAAAAAAGAGAAATCTCTATATTAGGTGTCAATCATCATAACTGCACATCAAACATGAAATGCAACGTATGTAATGTCTTAGTATAGATTTACCGTCAATATATTTTTTCATAAAGCTCCTTTTCATGGAACATGTGAGATCGGTAACATTGTTTTCACATAAAAAGGTATTAAAATATAATTATACTACTGGTTTGATATCTTCATGACTCAATGGGAATGACTAGCACAGCTTTGAAATATGATCCAGATTGAACAATATAAGATTTGCAGGGACTCACAACTGGAGTCTCCATTCTAATAGCTATAATAAATTAAACTTGAACGTTGAACCAGTCCCTTCAAAAGAAGAGAAGAAGAACAATATACGATTTAAAAAACTAACAACTTACAACGAAGCAAGAGCAAAAGCAGCCGCCACATTAAAGACTGGAAAAGTGTAGATGATGAAACGGAGCTCTTTGTGAGGAGGAAAGAAAAAGAAAAACATATCCAACAGCAGGCCACACCAAAGCTCTGATGGAACGGGATAAATAAACGGCCAACGGAATCAACACGGATGTGAAAGACAGAGCTCGGGGGTAAGGCGGAGTAAAAGTACCATAGAAAAGGATGTCTGGAGTGTTCAAGTCAAGGCAAATAAGACAGTACTCAAACAAAATTTTCTCTGTAAGCCAATTTCAACGCTACCCAGCTTTTTAAATTCAACATGTTCTTTAAAGAAAAAGATATAGATGGATCTATAGTCTGTATCTCTGCACAAGTACAGGCTCACCGACTGTACATCATTTATTCCCCAGCAGGCATTCTTATTCAAATTCCTTCTCGACTCCCTGTGAAGCATACAGTACATCAGCCTGTTAGGCACTTTTCAAACCTAAACTGAGAAGATTATTCTTCAATTATAGCTGGGTACTAATTCACACCGGAGTCAAGTGAGAAAACAGAGTGAAGTACCTTACCAAAGAGTACAACATTGTGAAAAAACACTTGTTCAACCACATGGTTTGGGTCATCGTGATTGCAAACTCACAACACTGGCTTCACTTCAACCCCCTTTACTGGTTTCTTTTTAATACTATTTAATAAATAGTGACTGAAAGCAACTAAACTATCATTTACATCATAGCTTTTCATTTCATATGAAAAAGCATCATTTGTAAGTTTCCAAAGAAGTATGTATATTTAGTATAACCAAACCCCACACTGATGGTAAATACATGTACAAATAGTTTGAGGTAAACCCTTAATTAAAGATTAATTCTCATGTGATCTATTTTGCTGAAAAGGATACACCCCAATTAGAACTTTTGTTCATGACAACGTTGTACCACATGACTTCACCCTCTGGCCACAGAGAACGTTGCTAAAAAAAGGAATCAACAGCAATGGTCGACACTGAAAATGAGACAAAATTTAGATTTGTTTAATACTTGCCACACAATGTAAAGAAAATGAAAATTAAGTAGACAAAATAAACTAAAAGTTGTGAAACTCAAGAATGCACTTTTTCTTAAAGCAAGGTGATAATGTTCAAGATCTCCACATGAATTTTCAAAATAAAACGATTTGAAGAATAAACAGTGTTTTCAATGGGATCATAAACGCTCAGAAATTTTCATATTCTTTTAAACATGACAGAAATTTATAACTAAAAATCAGAAACTTTGATTAGAACATGTTACATCCATCACATAATTTAGCTCTAAACTTGAGAAGTATTCTTATAGCTCTTTATGACTTCATATTGTATTTGTTTCAAATAAGAACGCTCTCGTGCTATTTCTTTTCACTAACATCTATTTAATTTTGTATCAAATTAAAAAATAACCCCCCCTACCCCTACAAAAGACAAAGATTCACATCTTTCAATACTATGTCTTAAAACTGAATTTATACATATATGTCAGACATGAAGTGAAAATTTCAAAGCAAGATCACTTTTAAAACAGAGGCAGTGTTTAATATATGAATGCTCACCCAAAAGAAAAGTTCCGGCAAATAACGTAGTTTTTATGGTGGGAATAAGTTTCATCCTCTTGTTGACCAGTTCACTCAGTACAATAAGACCCAGAAACATTATCAAATCAAACCGAAAAATGATTATAGAAGCACCAGATAGCCAAATAAAGCTCCTATGCCTCTGACGAAGCCATGCTGTCAATGCTAGAAGGACTGATGAAAAAATAATAATGAGACAGCGTAAAGGGCAATATTCAATGATATTCCAAATAAACATTGTTAGAAAACCCAAGTAAACTTGGAGAAAAGACAAACGTTCTCTTGTAAATTGATTTAAGAACAATTTACTCGATTTTTTAATACAATTAGACATAATAATGTTCATGTTTGAATTAAGGAAAAAATTTCCATATTCTACACAAAATAATAGCAGTAGGTACCTTATGCAATGTAATTACAAGATAACTTCTTACAGTAAAAAGTATTCTAGTTGCAAAACTTCATTAACGAATGTCATAAGCATAGCCAACATTTTCAAATATAAAAAAACAGACTCTGACCGCAAACTATTTCTAGCTTGCATGGTACCCCTAGTTATATTCCAGAAACACCTTCAAAGTAAATAAAAAAATTCCACCGATTGCTGTCCTTTCTGGCGAAGTGCCACAGTTGTATTGTGAATTGAGAATAGAGTCTCCGGATTTTCATCCCAATCTCTGTGAGTCTCTGCCGTTAACATGGGGTTTCACAAAAAAATTAATACAGTCGACCCCATTATATCGTTACTTTTCACAAAGGCGAATACAGACTTCCGGACTAAATGTCTTGTTTTTACGAATTGGCAGCTATGCATAAGCCCATGTGCAGTAAAGTATTTTCATTTAATTTGAAACAATTTACCTAGAGTCAAAGCCATAACGTTTGGCAGTGTTCTTGATGCGTAAAATAGAAAATGGAACTGGGTCATAGTAATGAGTATCAACCATTTCTTTACGCTGGGACTGAATCGAAGTTTCACTGCATTGCAAAACATGATGAAAGATAATGTTGTCAATATTCCAGTAACAGCCCGTACTGAAATGAAAAAAATACAATCAGCATTAGGACAGGTATACTATTGTGTACTTCGCCTTCATTAATAACATTTTGCTCTTTAAAAAAGTACAAAACATTATAATGAAAGAAGTAATAAAATCCATTACAATAGCATTCATCTTCTCATAAAATAAAGATTAACAAACATTTTCTTGAAAGGATTCAGATTTCTTTTTAAAGATAAAAATGAAAAAAGCAAAGCATTAAAAAAATAAAAAGGAATAAAATCAGTCTTTATCCAACTTCTCTACTTTCTTCAACTTATCTTTTATTTGTCGCACTAAAACCTCTCATTAGTGTATTATAATGCATATGAGTATAATAACGTGCATGGTTTTTTTGCAGTTGTAATACAATTCGCTATTTTTTCTATTTTTGTGTGTGTGGTCAATTATCCTTGTTAACATTTCATAATTACTTAAACAAAAGGTTCAGTCACAACATTGGTTTTACCTATGTACTGTTGAACGAACTTGGTCATCATTTGAGAGTTGAAAAGACAAACAAATGGCTTGGAAATCAATCCGACGAGAAGAGGACCAATAAAACTGCGTGGTACAACTCCAGGAAATTCCAAATGATCATACTGAAAACGGAGAGGAGAAAACAATTGCTGCTCAAAGACTTGAGCTCCATATATGAGAATTTTTGAACAATACAATGTAGTGTATGTCATCTAGTTAGTGTGCCTAGAACTGCTTGTTCAGTCTTTTTGTTTAGGCAAATATGATCAACAGTGTTAAAAAGAAATCAAATTTACGATTTAGATACAATATGTACGTGTAATGTATTACAATTTATACCCTCAGATTTCCATTGCATTACTGACCCATACATCAATCATAGCAGCTCTGATGCTTACTGAATTAAAAAATGTCATCAATTCAATTGCACATCAGATACAGAATGATGTCAACCACTCAGGTAGCAATCCACATACATTGCTGCATAAAGACAACTTTTTTAGTTAATCATTATATTCCCACTTGTAAAAAATTCTTGATGACTCATGTTCTCCGATATCAAATAAAAATTTCCTTACTTTACCCATGAAACAATAATATAATTTGTATTTTTTGAGCCAGGAACACATTACATGATGCTATAAGATCAACCTTTTTTCAACTTCTATCTTCCTCGATATCAACAGCAAAGCTGGGTGAAGTGGAAGGCTTCAGACCTGCACTCAAAATCTCCTGTCAGTATTTTACTGTTAAAAACTCTCCTAGTGCTTAAAATACTAAATTCATTTCAGGAAACCTTATCAGATGTCTTGGGAGAAATTCTGAAAACAAATTACTACAGACATTTGGATTATAAAAACAAATGAACACTACTCAAAAACTGTCTTCATAAAAAACTTTAAAAATACGTCGCGTCCTCTTCTCCTGCTCCTCTCTCTCTTAACCTTTATAAGGCTGATCTTCCGGGTGACCTCAATATCGACTGATAATCTAGTTCGGTTGTGTACAAAGTTTCTGCACGTGTCACTGAGAGTTTTCTTGCCCCACTGACGAGGCTGCAGGCACCTTTGACCACAACGTAATGTGATTATTGTGATTGTTCTTGATCTTTATTGCGTTAGGTGACAGAGCGAGCAATTCATTTTGGTTATTGGTGTGCAATATGATTGGCAACTGATATTTTTTATTTGTATCAATCACTATTTCTTACTTGCGGGTGGAGCTTGTCACTAAAGTAATTGATAGAGTGTGTTAAACTTGGAAATAAACTATCATTTTCACTCCTTTAGAAAAATAGACTTTCTCTGTTTGACATGGTGTGGGTTGATCAAAGTAATTGGTAAAAATAGAGGCATTCCCAAAACCCTTCCTTGAGTGCAGTTATACAGGACCCACTACTGATGCGCTATCTCACTAGAAAGCCGGTAGTGAAGCAAATGTATGGGATCCGTTGTTAGCGTAGGTGTGCTTAGAATTTAAAATGATCGGTGGGAGGCAATTATACGGGATCTGTCGGAAAAGGGTTAATTGAGCGTCTTGTTGACAACCAGGCGAATACCATGTTGCTAGATTTGGCAGGTTACTGCCACATTATAAAGGTTTTCAGTGCTATCTTCGCAGTCAGTCTTAGGTGATGTCAAAATTTTGACTATTTCTACCTACCCTCGCCTACAAAATCTTTTGTAACAAAAAAATTATACGTCATATATGGACATTTCTCTGCCATAAAATAAAAATGTGCGATGATAATTGTTCTACCGGAACATGAAAATAGACAGAAAATCAACATTTTGGCCCCAAAATCGCCAATCCAGGTGCCCTCCCCCACCTGTACGAGATTCAGATTGAACATCAGTATTCATAGATCATCGTTCCATATTTATTAGTTTTAACTGAATTTTCCCCACCTGATCGATGTTGACTCCATGGTTGATGATGTCATGAGCAGCTTGCATATTGAAACTTTCTTCCACTTTTGTAAATGGACATAAAAGGATATGCAACGTCATTGTTGCTAATGCACACAGTTCGAGCCACATGTTTCCCCTCGAAAATCTAAATCATAGACAAATGTCTACTCTCAAATTAAAAATTGAAACAAGTTGATTTGTCAGCTGGCCACGAAAGCCGACGTTGTTGATAACAGGGTTATTTTTTAGTTTTTTCACAGAAGAGTACACAGGAAATGCAACTCCTCCTACAGTTTTTTACTATCACCAGGGACGCCTCTACTACAACATTGACTCTTACATTAGTTTAGAATGAAATCTTTGATTGGTGTGATATTCTTTTCTAGCCAATCAGAAGGGCATGTATTCCCAAACAGGACGTGCCTCGTCTGCGCCTGCGTAACGACAAGCATTCCGTTCCTCATTTGGTCTAGATTCTATCTTTTTACTCAGGTTTGGATAGAAATTCCAAAACACTTTCATAGAGGAAAGAAGCACAGACGAGCTTTCAATATGGTAGGCATCGATCACGATTCATTGGGTTTCTCATGTTGTTCATAAGATACGGGAATCCTGTATATTAATATAGATTTAGATAACACCTACAGTCGACGTGGTTCGTCTTGAACATTAGCCTAATGATCACCTCCTACATAACAGAAGATAACAAATTACAAACCTGCAATTGGCTGCTATGATTTTCTTTCACTTCCATTTATTTTATGTATCGATAATTTGATTTTCAGTTTTTGCTTTGATCTGCTTACTTATGAATTTGGAAGTGACTATTCATCATTATGACGAATATCTGAGAGAGAAAATGCTATTCGTCAATTATTATCCGGAGGTATTACCGATTAGAGATGACGTTTTGGTACTCAAGTATATGCTCTCATGGTAAAGCCGTAATTTCATTGTTCCCAGCCTCATTCATTAATTGATTGTCGAGCTGACCGCTTCTCCAGTGATAATTGTCCGTTAACCTTGCCGAAAGGTCCACATTTGAGCCTTACAACCATTTCTTACAGGAAATCTAGATATTAGCTTTAGATCTAAGATTAAATCTAGATCCCAGTATTTCACAAGACACAAATAGATAGGGAGGGAGAGAAACACAAGATGAAGAAAGGTAGATAGAAGGAGAGTGACACATATACCATACATGTGCAAGATACACAGAGAGAGACACACACTTACATCTTCAGATCAAATCACACATGCCACATAGATCTAGACCTAATGCTGACTTGTGACGCAAGATTAAGAAAGATAGAAGGGTAGGGAAACACCTTTACACACCCGTGTATGAGAGAAAGAGGAGACAGACAGAGAGGCAAACACAAGACCAAGAAAGATAGAAGGAGATATATATACACACACAAAACAGAGAGAGAGAGACAGGATAAGGCATAGAAAGAGAGATATCTGTATATCAAATCACGCAAGTAGCATTCAGATCTAATGGTGAATCGTTCCCATTCACCATATTCATCTGTAATTTACTACATCCAGGGGGAAAATAATGAAACTGTTAATAACGAAATGAAATCATCATTACATCCACCGTACATCTAGTTGTTTAAATTCATACACTAGTCATTACAAATATACAAAGTTTATTCCTAATTTAACTGGAATCATGCTCAGGTCCGTCATTCATAATTAATTACGGATAGTGACAAAGTCTGTCTGTCATTAATGGCGAACAGAATGAGGGCGAGCTCCTTTCACCATTAGAATTAATGACGGATAGTGGCTAAGTCTATCCGTCATAATGACGAATAGCGCTGGCCTTTAAATTTTGTCATCTTCGTGTGCATGATATTTGGTTAAATTTAAGAAAATAGTGTATGTACTGAAGGCCATGCAACTGTGAGTCACTGTGACACCAGTGATGTGTGTTAAAGTTCAAGATGACAGAAATTGTACAATCACTATCGCTATGCAGAGAATGATAAAAATGTTCAAATTTGAGTACATGGCAGGGTATTGTGTTCATTGTAAACTGCATGCATTGACTATGTAATGGCTAGATCTATGTATTCTACAAAGGGTGCAGGACGGGAAACGTAATGTCAATTGCCATCGGTCCGGAAATTTCTGATAGGCAATGGACAATTTGTTAATAGCCACCGATTTCTTTGAACTCTTTCTTAAATAGAATTACGGAAGTCTTTGATCCGCCACCATAGGAAGAAATTAATCCTGTCTTTCACTGTCATTGGTAGGCCTATAAGTGATATAGCGATATTCAAATGCAAGATGTGGATTTGCGAACAACAATCCGTTGATGAATTTTACATATTTGTATGATTCCTTTGAAGAATTTAAAGAGGCAGGAAACTGGCATTTAGAGAGCAGTTTATAAAGAAAAAAATCGGCTTCACTAGAATTGCGGGCATTTAGACTTGAGACAGTATTTACTGTACAAGCATTGTAAAAGAAAATCTGTAGCAAACGTTCCATCCTGTTTCCTCATGATTCTTACACTATGATATTGATTGCATGCAAAGATAGAGGTTGATGCCTTTATATGAACAGAGCTAGACAGAAATGGAAATAGACAGAGAACTACAAAGAATGGCAAATGGGAAGAGAAAGTTAAAGGAGAAAGACAGATTGTTACATTTGACAGATGCTGAAACCAGGCAGACTAAGTCCTTAGTAAATTTTGTATCTTAAAAGTATAGTATATAACATAAATAATAATTTTCTTGAAGATATCTTATTCCACATATTATAAAGTTGAATTTGTCTATGAAACAGTTTTTCTCATTCTTTTCTCTAGATGCTCTCAAGAACCAAGCCGGCCGTTGGGCCCGGCGCAGCTGCAACAGCGAAAGATACAAAGAAGAAGAAAAAATGCCCACAGTGGAAGAATTTCTTGACATGAGAGACTACACTGGTGCTATTACATTGTTAGAGGTAATGATCAGTACTATCATTTTTCTTGTTTGGGTTTTGTTTATTGGTGGTTTGTTCAGTTTTATTTAGATTTTATCGTGGATTATTTGAATTATTTAGGCCATGCTTCTGAATGTGTTATAAATATGAATATTAATAGTATTTCAAAAAGGTCAATTTGATTCTTATTTGGATCAATCAAGAATACATTGAAAGGCAAGTTAGTGGAAAGCACATGCCCTTATAGGGCCTATTTTTTATATAATGCATGTAATAGAATTTTTGGCTACGGAGCAATGAGCACTGGGAAGAAATGGTGTATGTATATATTGTTACAATAATAATAATAGGCTAGACCCTCATCCTCAGCCTCATAGGGATACAATGGAATATCATTGCATGTTTGTGTCTGTTAGCAGGCCTACAATTAGGCAGGTGACATAGTAGTGAGAAGGTAGATTTACAATTTCGATCGCTTTTACACGCTTTTGTTTGAATCTAGATCTTGCTATAAAGCTGGTTAATTGAACGTGGAACAATGTGTCCAAATTGTATATTAGAAACCAAACAGCATTTAACAAACAGGATACTGTTTTGTTGGATAGCCCACATCTCCCGTCACGTAAAAAAAAAAAAGAGAAAAAGAAAAAATATCTTGACGTTCTTTTGTTCCTTCATTCAGCAAAATTGTCACAATTGCGAAGTGGATGTAAGTAAGTTGCTTAGTTAAAACTGCAGCTAAAGGGGGAGGAAACAAAAGTTTTGTCATCTGGATATTTATCTGTTTATATGTATGTATATTTTTTTATTTATATGTTAATTAAAAAGCACAACTTGTACTTTTGATTTTGCCTAAGTTTGAAACCAAATACAGTCTTTTGCCGGTGATGTAACTCCACCGTTCCCAAAAAGAAGTTGTTGAATAACTAAGATGTCAGATAAGTCACAAGTGGATTTGAACCTGGGCATGAAGAAAAACCCATTTAAAAGTCTCAGAATTGTACTTGGGCGTGTACATATGCATAATGCAGTACATTACACAGGTACTTTTAACATCCCGACATTCAATGCTACAATTTATATAAAACCTTATTTTCATTGGGTTTTTTGTGTGTGTATCAAATACTTCTACATGGGGAGGAGGAGGAGGAATAAAAAGAGACTTATAGAGAGAAAGAGACAGATAGAAGGAAATGGATAAGTATCATTAATTGTCCAAAGCAATATAACCTGTTATCATCATTGTGATACCTTGCCATGAGTCGACGATTAAGGATTCGTTATAGTGTCGATACATTACATAACATGCTTGTATATATATTAATGAGCCGCGGTTTTTGTGTCATAAAACATAGAGACATTTATCTTACTAAACATTCCGTGAAGGTGTGGTTGTTTTTTTTTTTGGTCAAACGTTAAAGATTTAGGTGTTTCAGATAAGGGAGCAGTAAACATGGTGAAAAAATATCCATTTGTTCCCAGCAAGTTAGTGTCGGTGCTGGAGTCGAATCGCAGAGATATCGGATAGCTCTGACAAATATAAAGATCTTTCTTTGTTTCAAAGTAAGTGTGGTGGATATCTGAGCATGTTAGATAACTGGCAGTAGACTGTAAAACATGTTTTCAGGATTAAGTATAAATTGTTCATTGATGAAGCAGAGTTATTGCTATTCAATTATATTGTTTATTTTCTTTCCAGTTTAGCAGGAATGCAGGCAAGGGGAATGAAGAGACTGATATGTGGATTGCCTATTGTGCATTCCATCTTGGAGACTACAAACGTGCAATGGAGGTACATTGAGTTTCTAATTGATCAAAATCTTGTTATAAAATGTTAATCACTGTCATTCATTAATATATTTGTTTAACATTTTTCTTTCTATTATTTTCCTGTATAGCAGTGTTCTCTCATACGTTTTGAATGAACCATACAGATGTAATACTGTGGATAGATAAAAAAAAAAATGGAGAACTAGTAATATCAGAACTTGGACTTGGCTTGCATTTTATACTTTCTTTTAAAAACAGAATGATTAATCCCTCCTGTAGGTTTAGACTATGAATAGCCTCCCTGACCTGTTGAGTTAGATGATGATCAAATAAATAAAATTGTCTTGTGCTTTTTTTATATAAAAAATAAATATTTGTTATGTTTTAGGAATATGAACGGTTGACGAAAAGAGATGGAGTAAATCCAGACGTCTGGTTGTATCTTGCCTGTTGTCAGTTCTTTTTAGGAGTGTACCCTGAAGCAGATGAGAACTGTGCAAGATGTGAGTATTGAAAATGTATTGTTCTGTCAAAACATACTGTAGAGTAATAATAGACTTGAAACAATTGGTATCCTAAAAAAGTGTAATTTATATTATATAGAAGAATACAGTCACGTCTCGATAGTCGGAACACCTCCGTTCCAAACAATTAGTCAGAATTATTGAGACATCCAGATCAAAGTGACACATTGTGAATCATTGTGTCTGGGCCGACCAGACACCCATTCGCGTCTATCCATCTGCCTGGGCAATTTGGCACGCCATTTAATTGGCTATGATGCCATGCTGCTAAATTGTATGGTTAACGTGATGTTAAGAAGATCGAGTTGGATGGCTTTGATGTGGACTGGTTAGACTATCTAGAACATTTGAGTGTTCGGTGTACCGAAGCATAAACTCTCTATACTGTGGTAATTTGTTCCAAAATGAGATTTTGGATCTGGAATCCCAAATTTTCAGATTATCAGGTACAAATAAAGAAGAAAAATATCAGTTCCCAGCTCATCTGTTCAAATTTTTGAGACATCTAGATTATCGAAGTTGGGACTATTGAGCCATGAGTGTAATTACCCTAAATCCTCAAAATAATTGTATATATTTCTAAACCGCTCTCCTTCTCATATTGTGAGATGGGGTTATTTTAATATCTTCCCTCAGTTACCACAATACAATTCAGATAAGTATTAGCGGGACCAATACTATTGCAACTTAGAATTTTAGCCCAAGTTGAATAAATAAAATGATACTTGAAGACGGGGAAACGATAAAATTTACCTTAACTGAGCGTCATTTTTAGCAAATAAATTCTTCGAATACAAATGAGCTTTGGATCATTTTGAACCTACATGCAAAATAGGGTTACTATATACAGACAATCTTTGGATCATTTTGAACCTACATGCAAAATATGATTACTTTTAGTGGCCTGACAAAGAGCAACCAACTCAGAATTTATATACATATAAAGATGGATTTATAGTCTGTATCCCTGCACAAGTGCAGGCTCATCGACTGTACATCATTTATACCCCAGTAGGCTATTTCATTCAAAGTCCTTCTCAACTCTCGGGTAGCATACAGTACACACGCCTGTAAGCCTTTTCGTACTAACACTCTGACTAGATCTTTCTCTACCTATAACCGGGTGCTGGATACTAAATCACACTTGAGTCAAGTGAGGACAGTAGCGTGAAGTACCTTTCTTTAGAGTACAATGTTGTGGGGGAAAAACTACATATGTGCCAGTCATGGGGCTTGAACCAGTGTCGTTGTGATTATCAGCTCACAACAGCTACAACGCCTCATAAATACATATATACTTGGACATAATAAGAGTTTTATGAAACGCTAGAGGGTGTCTCTGATTGCCTTTTGCAAGGGTCCTAAATTTATTTTTTCTAGATTTTTGTGTAATAAAGTAACATAATCTATAACATGTTATTTATTCAGCATAGTTCATGAATGGTTTATTTCAGACAATACATTAAGATACTGCTTCTTACACTAACGCATAATTCCTACACTTTAGTTTTTGATTTCTTTTTATTTCTAAATTGAACATGTTTTACTTGATAGGGATATTTAGCATTATATTAACCTGTCTGCAATTTTTTTGGTATAAAATCAAGGTCCCAAAGGAAGACTTCAAAACAGGCTTCAGTTTCATCTTTCGCACAAATTTGGAGATGAGCGTCGCTTGATGGGTTTTCATCAGAATTTACAAGATGTTATTGAAGATCAACTTTCACTAGCCTCAATTCACTATCTTAGAAGTCATTATCAAGAAGCCATTGATATTTACAAACGGATCCTCCTAGACAATAGGTAATATTTGAATTTTAGAATAGCCTTTTATATTGTTATACCCTTAGACCGTTGCTAACATTATCAAGATTATCTCAAGCCTAGAATTTTTTTAATAATAAGATTTAAACTTTTTACTTTCAAGTACAGATTTTGATTTGGATAATTTTATTGAAAGAAGCAAAAGATTAATATGAAACTGCTATTCACCTTTCCTATGTTTGGCCTTAAAATACATTGATTGGTGACAGAAGCTGTTTAGTTTATTACATCAGATCACATATCTTAAATAGTCAAATATGATTTCTTAAATTACCGTGAACAGTTTTAACTTCTCTTAACAATTTTTATTTCTTTCTGTCCTGTGCAGAGATTACCTAGCCCTGAATGTGTACGTTGCCCTCTGTTATTACAAATTGGATTACTATGATGTATCACAAGTAAGAGATATACGTGTGTAATATAATATACAAGTGTTTTATTACTGTTTGACTGTCATATTTGTGGCTTTCCTCTTGATATCACTTTTGTCACAACTATGTCACTAGTGGATATGCTTCCAGATTTAGGATTTTAAGGTCCTGGGTTTGAATCATGACAATGCTAGGTTTTACTGATTCACCACGCAGCAAAATTATGCCTCAGTTGCACTGCAAAATAGAAGCCACAAAATCTTCCATACCTTCATGCACTCTATCCCCATTTTCTAGTATAAAAACATAAAACATATTCAGTCATATACCAATACAAAGCTTATACACTGTATTGACAATATAACTTTTAAGCGTTTAGATGTGAATGTTTTTGCATTATCATTATTTGTATTTGAAGTTTAGATGTGAATGTTTTTGCATTATCATTATTTGTATTTGAAGTTTAGATGTGAATGTTTTTGCATTATCATTATTTGTATTTGAAGTTTAGATGTGAATGTTTTTGCATTATCATTATTTGTATTTGAAATTATGCAATAATACTGTTACTTAATTTCATTACAAAGTTTTCAAAATACCAAAGGCCTTTCTTCTTCTTCTTCTTCTTCTTCTTCTTCTTCTTCTTCTTCTTCTTCTTCTTCTTCTTCTTCTTCTTCTTCTTCTTCTTCTTCTTCTTCTTCTTCTTCTTCCTGTTTTAGGCCACAACTTCATAGTGAAGACCTGCATAGCCTGTTATACACAATTGCTTGCTCCTATTTATTTCTTGTACTAAGATGCCAAGAGCATTTTAGGATGAGCCTATCCATATAGATTCAATGTAGTGAGAAATTTCCTTTATTTCTGAGGTCCTACTTCATTCCTTTCACCATTTGACATGCCTTTCATCTTACTGATTTTCTCTCTTAATTCACTTTGGGATCATCACAGATAGTAAATTGTGTTGAATTTTTTTTTGAAACTGACGGATTGCATGCTTAATGAAAGCAGCCTCGGCCATGTGCTAACTTTCTTGTAATTATATCCTTTTTTACGATATAATTATTATATGACAAATTTCTTTTCTTCGTTGTTTAAAAGCTTATTTTATCATGTTTTATGTCTTACAAGCTGAAACCCCGCTCAATGAGCAGGTTGTTATTAAAATGTGACGATGTAAGCATAAAAAAAGCTGACACCTAACTCAATGAGCCAGTTATTATCATAATCCGAGCCCAACCTCTGCCAAAATTTTTTAGTAGATCTAGAGAAGCTCTAGATGTAGAGCTAAATCTAAGAGGGAGGATTTTCATAGTTGGGTGCACCCTTTTATGTGTACTAAGAGGTCTAGAAATTGACCCCCTGAATAAAAAAGAGAAAAGAGTTGGGGGATCCTGAGGAAGGCAGTTTTACCACAAATGCGCAAAACTCGTTTATTGCACGACTGGATGGAGCAGTTCATTCCTTGACATTGATATCATAACAAAGGCTTAGGATCGATTCTTTCATTTTATATGATTTTAGAAAAAACCTAACCTTCAACACATCAGTTGTACCATAAAAGTCAGAAATTTTGTCTAAAGTATAACAAGTTGATACTCGTTTAATTATCACAAAGTTCTTTATCTGAAAAATTTACTTTTGATGAATTATTGTCAATATTAGCTAAGATTGGCCAAATATTACGGGAAACGTTCTGTTTATAAGAAAAATGTCATCCCGACACGAGTATAAGGGGTCTGGAGCAGTTGAAATAGGGTCGACACGACGTATTTGATAGCCTCTCACGATTGTGTATGTTTCAAAGTATTATATTATTTTTTTATAGGTTTATATGCGAAAAAACATTAAAATAACGGAAAAATTTGTTTAAATGGGATTTACTCAAAATGACACTTTTTGACAGTAATATGAGATCTCCTTTTTTATTTATTGTCCGATTTCCCCAAATATGGTATATTATATCTATAACGAGAAAAAAAGTTTCACCCACTAGCGATTTTCGATATCTCTTCAAATTTTTGCAAAACAAAGGTATGCATTTAAAAAAAAAAAAAAAATTCATGAAATCGAATCAGTTTAATTTATCAAAAAAAGCTACAAAGTGCGGTTAGATATTGAACCGCATAACGTATGTGCAAAGTTATAGCCAAATGGGTTCATAAATGAAAAAGCCTATTTAAAATGAAGTTGTTGTTATTTTCACAATGAAAATCCGAGATGGTGGCGTTCCCATGGCAACCATATGATACAAATTTTTATATTTTTTCCAGCTAATTTAGACATGCCAAGTACAATGGTAGTGGTTAAAATTGTCTATATCAAATAATAAATAAAAATAACATGCCCAGGATCTCCCCCCTAGATCTAGGTTAAAATTTAAGGATAATCTGTTCAGCAATGGACTGGGGAAAATGGGTCAACATTGACACTGAAAAGTGTGGGGTTCGGCGGTAATCGCAAATGAATTGTATAAAATGTTTTTCAAACTAAAGATATGCCTAAAACATGTACAAATAACACACAAAAGGGGTGTTAAAACTTGAGCATTATCTGTTCAGCGGTTTGAGAGTCTATTCTGAGTGGATGAAAACGCAATGTCGTAAAATCTGCAAATATATATATGGATTGTGATATTATGATTTGTTTTATCGTACTCATCAAGGCAGTGTGGAAAGCAATTTCAAACTACTACACTGTGCCATATGCCTAGAAAAATCAGAACTCTTCTCCTGATTACCCTACGCTCAACGTTGAGTATGGGACTTAATTTGGTTTGCTTTACTTTTACTCATCAGGAAGTCCTAGCTGTCTACTTGCAACAATTTCAAGACAGTGCCGTAGCCCTAAACTTAAAAGCTTGTAATCACTTCAGGCTTTACAATGGGAAAGCTGCAGAGGTAAGACAACCTCTTTCTTTTGATCTTGAACCTAGAGATCATCACTTTTTTTCCCTCCTACACGACGCAACAACAAAAAAGTTCTCTCTAAAAATATCATTGAAGCTTTGCATTTACATAGCACTATAGATATGCATTGCTTATTTGAAGAAGAAAAATATTTTGATCTATTGCTCATTTTGGCTGCTAGGTTTCAAGCAATGTAGAAATAAACATTTTATTATTTTGAATTTTTTTTTTTTACTTCTACTACTGAAAGCTGCCTACATATTACTTGATCTTACAATATACCAATTTTCTGGTCTCCTTTTCAGGCTGAATTGAAAGCCCTTCAGGATATGGCATCTCCTCTTTTCAATTTGCACAAGATCTTATAAAACACAATTTAGTAAGTGGATACCTTTTTGTAATTTTTTAAATATTTATGTTAATCTCTTAACCCAATACACTTCCATCAAACAATTGCACATTTTATCAGAAAAGTAGATTGGAAATGACATATTTGACTCTAATTATTCTTTTAAAAGAATGTCCTTTGACAGTTTATGTTGAAAATGAAAAACAAAACACCATTTCAACACTGCCTTTGTGAATATCATAAGTAAGCATACTAATATGATACATCTATAACATTTAAGAACATATAGACAATACAGCTTTCATTGAAACTTGTGATAAAAGGAAGACATAAAGAGACAAAGCTTTCTTTGTTTTCCTTGTCACAAGATTCAGCAACATTTTATAAGAACAAATTTTAGCTCACTTATGACCCAAAGAGTTAACTCATTAACCGCAAACGATGCATGCTGTGTAGGTAAGGCAGGCGACTTTTTGCTGAGCAACACTATAATAAGTAAATAAAAAAAGCTGAACATAGTTATAAGCAACGAAAACTCCCCAAGATATGTAAACAACACTGTCTGCGTTGCTCCATAAAAAGTAGCGTGCCTTACCTGCCTACCTGTGCATCACTTCGCAGTTAATGGCACTCTCTTGAAAATATTCACAATTTGTTTGGGGATAAATGTTTGCGATGGAAGAGTTAATAGAAGTTGCTTCCTTCTCTTAGCTTTATCCATCCATGTACTGATGCATCCGAGTTGATCTATACTCGAAAACTGAAGTGATGTCTTTCTACGTGTTGCTCTTGTCAGGTGGTGTTCAGAAATGGAGAGGGCTCCCTTCAAGTGCTTCCACCCTTAATAGACGTTATACCTGAAGCAAGGCTGAACTTGGTCATTTACTTTCTCAAACAAGGTTGGTGGTGAAAAATCACTTATGCAATGCTTTGCCGCAAATACAATGAAGTCTAGAGATTAATCCTTTGACCTCAAATTAATTTGATGCTATGATTAAGTTGCATTTTTACTTTTTAAAAGTTCAGTTTGAATTTCAGATCTAAGCAAATTTTCCCATTCTGGTTACAGGAGAGGTCTCATCCTGTAGCTGAAAATGTCACATCATTTATTACAGGGTTTGTTGTTTATGTTTTTCTTCAGACGATGTCCCAGAAGCTTATAACTTGATAAAAGACTTGGAGCCAACGACACCGCAAGAATACATCTTGAAGGGCGTAGTCAATGCAGCTTTGGGACAGGACCAAGGCTCAGTCAGTGATGTTTGTTAATGTTATCACAAGTCTTTTAATTTTTAAATTATGATAATATATAGAAGCACAAGTTAATTAGTTGTAGTTGGTATTTTGAGTGAAAGAACAAATCTACATGTATGTAATGATTGCAGAAATGTAAAAATATTGTTAACTTATGCTAGAGTATATCTTTATTTAAAACAACTCATTTTTAATTTACATATGAGAGAAGGGAATATATACAATTTGTTGCCTTCCCATAATATCCTTATGTTTCCTTGACTTTTCAGAGGGAACACATGAAAATTGCCCAGCAGTATTTTCAACTTGTCGGGGGATCTGCCTCAGAGTGTGGTAAGTTCTCTGTGCACGTGTGTGTCTTTGTTAGGATGTCTTTTATCCTAATATTTTTGTATATTTATCATAATAATTGTCATAATTTGAGAGAGTCAGACCGACAGAGGGAGGGAAAGAGAGACAGAGAGAGAGAGAGAGTATTTTCCTGAAGCCTCAAAATATTAAACTGTTGTGATCATAGAATAAACTGTCAGATTTTCTTTTAAAAGATCACAAATTATTTTAGCATGTATCAATCTTGAATGCTTTACTTAATAGTGTAAACGTAAGTGTGTGTTACTTATCCAGGTTTAAATAATCTACAGATATTTAGAATTTAGTTTATTGCACAGTAGAATTCTTGTTACACCCAAACAATCAGGGATTTCAGTCACATCACTAGCATGATTTAAGTAGCACTAGAATAGGGCTTTTTTGTATGCACTGTTTGCAGGTTCAATTTTAATAACAGAGGTCTTTTCAATTCCATTAAGTAATCTCAAGGTTTTGACAAGTCTTTCAACAATGAAGGATTAAGCATATAACTGTACATATAGTCAGGTTTGAGTCTCATTTAAGATCTACAGGATGTTAATTACACACTGGAATATTTTCAGAAAATCAACAATTATATTTTTACATTACAGTTCCTTCAGTTTCCTTCAAAGCCTAAGATAAAAGATGTTTTGTTTTAATTATTGGATTGCAGTAATTGTCTAATGAGAAGGGGACAAAATTAGAATAACGTTCTCGTGATCACAAAGATGGGCTCTTGGTGGCAAAGGCCTCATGTGCTAAAAAGGACACCGATGGCATGCGCTTTCTTTCATTCGTGGATTTAAAGTTATTGTGATGCTAGACAATAATAAAATACAATATTGTTCCTTCATGTCTGAATGTTTTAAGCCCTTATATTAAATGAGTGGTTTTCTTGTTTCTATAACAGATACAATTCCTGGACGTCAGTGCATGGCATCGTGTTTCTTCTTGTTGAAACAGTTTGAAGACGTTCTCATTTATCTCAACTCTGTCAAGGTAACAGCAAGGGCTTTAAATTCAAATCATTTTCTTTCTACAATGTGTGCCTTTCATGGTGTATAAATTTTCTTGAAATTTATTTTTTTCTCATGGAATTTTATTATTACATTATAACTCATGCTGTTCTATTGTATTGCCAATTGATTCTGTTTTGTTGTATGGGAAGCAGAAGCTATTGTTTGTTTTCAGCTTGTCATTTCCAATTTCTAAAAGTTACAATCATGGTCATAAAGTTTAACTGATCAATGTGAGGTTGTTTTTTTTTCCTTTGCGGGTGGTTGGCGAGTGCTTCTGGTAGATCATACCTTTTTCCTTTTACTCTTTCACTTCTCTTTTATCTTGCTGTTTCTTCTTAATTCACCCTGAGATCACCACAACGGTGGACGGGGTAAATTGCAAAAAAAACAATCTATGTGTATATATTGTTGAGCCAAGTATATCATGTGTATTATTTATTTTAGAGTAAATCGATTGTAAATCTTTTTTTTTTCCAGAGCTATTTTTACAATGACGATTTTTTCAATTTCAACTATGCACAAGCAAAAGCAGCAGTTGGAAACTTCAAAGAAGCTGAGGAAGTAGGAAAATATTTGATAATGCTAATGATTATTGCTTGATGCTAATGTAATTCATAAATTTTGCAACCGTGCCTTGATTTTGCTCTGAATCTGCATGCCTTCCTCCTTCCGTAAGTCTCGTACGAAGGCAGTATATTTATTATAAATGAGAGAGAACTTGCAGACCTACAATTTTGTATAAGCAAAAGTGCAAAAACGACTTCATGCTTCCGGGCTTAAAAGAAAGGAAAAAATATGAAGTTGCGCATTGATTCAAAATATGTATATAAAGAAGGCCAGTTCTATGGAAATAATTATTTTTTTAAAGGTAATTTTGAAGATCAAGGCACATTGTAGCTCCCATAACTAAAGACCTTTGCAGAGGCATCATCTTACTTATGTTCTGTTGTTTTGTTTCATTTCACACGGCAAAAAGGAAAATATTGTCCGTCCAAAAAAAAGATATGTCCTATCCCCTTTTCAACTAAGTTCGGGTCTCAAATATATTAAAGTGCCTAATTCCATTAAGATGCAAACGGAAAAGGTACAGAAATTCATTTATGCCAACATCTATTAAGCTCTGCATTTACTAATCAGTGTGTCTTTCGACTGTTGTTATCTTTTATTATTTATTAGCCTTATGTATATTATCATCTTGTTGTATGAGGTAACTGACAAAACGATGTACAATAAATTTCTCTAATCTTTAACCTTGATATAGTTAAACTGTATTTTAGATCAGATCTAGAATCGCGCACAATCTTTAGGCCTATGCCTTGACAAAACACTCTCATGCTCTATAAGAGATTTGAGGACAATGTGAAAGGGACAGAAGATTTGTATATAATAATGGCTAAAACTATTACTGTTTAAAGTTGTCTTGATATTTTTAACAAACTCTATTTTTTATTTCTGTATTTATGGTTTCTCGTAGGTTTTCCAATTGATTCAGAGTGAAAGACTGAAAAATGACTACACCTACCTCAGCTGGCTTGCTCGCACATGTAAGGAAAGTTTTCTTTTAAATCTTACCATGTTGATTTCAGGTCTTTCACAATAGTCTTCTTAATTTTCACAAAGATGTATCATATTTGTTCCTATACATTATGATTATTGAGAATATAAAACATAAGAATTGAGCAAGATGAAAAGAAGCAATAAGCAATCACATTGTAATCCGTTCTGTTCTTATCCTCTTTTCATTTCAGACATTATGAACAGGAAGGCAAGATTAGCATGGGAACTATATTTGAAGATGGAAACATCAGAGAATCATTCAGCCTTTTGCAACTCATTGCGAATGATTGTTACAAAGTAAGCCTATTCTCTGATACATTATTTTTGAAGTATACTTTACATGATATATTCGTCCCCCTCCACCCCCAACCCCTCTGTTTCCCTTCAGTCATCGAAGGTTTCTTAGGTTAAATTAGATTCTACGTATATTTTCTGCTTCCAAGCAGTTCTTGCTGACCAAAGGGATTATTTTACTTATGACAATCTGTATGTTGTTAGTAATAATATTGATGTGATGGCGGTGATCTATACATAACTTTATTGTAGTATGTCGTATAGGAATAATGCTGCTGTAGCTTTCTGAGTCTGTAATGCCTCTCCCAGTATTATTGCCAACTATGAACAGAGAATGGAGGGTAGTTGCTTATTTCATGCATTTCTCTCTCAAAAAGGTACCTTAGAATTGTTTGCTTTGATACGAAAATAAGTCACCTGTATAGCGCACTTAATCAATTGGCATGCTCTAAGGTGCTTCACAGAAATCTCACAATTGATAACATTAACCGTGCCATTCATTGCTTCAGATGGGACAGTTTTACTATGCTGCCAAAGCTTTTGATGTGTTGGAGCCGCCTTGACCCAAATCCTGAGTACTGGGAAGGTAAACGTGGTGCTTGCGTTGGAGTCTTTCAAGTCATCATTGCTGGCCATGAGCAAAGGTGAGACTTTATCCTGGGTTTTCAATTAAATTTTGTTTTAAGTTAATATATTCCCTTAGGTTTGCAGATCAATTCTTTTGTTTGAAATACCATATTCTTCCTAATAAATGTCCTTCTCCCTTAAGGGTTTTTTTAGATAACAACACACTTTTTCTATTACTCATTATACAACATAGCATTTAATACATTACATCTAAATATTCTTCCTAGAAATCATAAATTGTCCTTCTCCCTTGTAGTTGTAGGCTAATTGAGCTCTGTTCATTGTGGGACTGCTTTTTTTCGTAGTACTGTCAAATAAATTGAACCCCAGGTTTCTATACAACAGGCTAAGTAAACTATTTTCTGTTGGATTTCAAACAACGCATGCATTATTATCAACAAAGATGAGCATGTTAAAATACACTGATTTTATAAACCTTGTTGGGGGGGGGGGAATCAAATAAATACAGTGAAAGATTTTATTTTTCACTCATTTCACTTTGTCCTACATTGTTTTTGTTTCAAATATTTGTTATAATTGAAATGTGATGATTTTATTTAAGACCCTGTTATAAATGCACTTTTGTTTTGTTTGAATAATTTGGGATCAGTCCACATACTATTAGATCCAGGAATGTTTTATTTTAGCTTTTTGAGCTTTGAATCAATTGACCTAACTCAAAAATATTTTAAAAAAATGTTTTTATCCAACCACTTATTGATCAATCTATTATCTGTACATTTGTACTTTTATGACAATTTGTATCTTTTGGTCTTTTTTCCCCTGCAAGTAAATTATTATTTAATTTCCCATCTATGTGAAATATCCTTTTTTCCCCCTCCTTACTTCAAAGAATTTTCTTTGTTCTTTGACTTTGATTTTATTTTTGCTTTATGGAATTTGGCCTTTTTTCTTACATTATGAGACAGGCATATTGTGAGGATACTTGCTATCACGGATTGTTCATTGTTTGGGTTTTTTATTTCTGTCTACCCAGGGAAACTTTGAGGGACGTCATCAATATGTTGAGGAACACCAGCAACCCACAGGTTGAATACATAATCCGCACAATGAAGAAATGGGCCAAGGAAAACATGGTGGCCGTGCCTTAGTCACCAAGAAACCTGTCATCTGTTAACTTTTAGACAGAAAAGATTGTTTAGACCTTGTCCGTTCCGATTTAGGTTTCGAATTAGAATCTCTTTTTCAAAAGTCATTTGCCTTTACTAGGTAAAAGTTATTTCCTAGGACAACTTTCAATGCTGAAAGGGAGCAGTATTTATTATTTTGCTCAAAATTTGCATCCATAAATTTGATATGCACTGCCATAGTTTTTAATTAGTCCATTTTAAAACTGATGATTTGATTATTGACTCAATAAAGTGTCAACTGAGCAATTGAACCAATTGGATAGGGTTTTCAGGGCATTTGTTTAAAGGCAGCTCTGATAGAAGAACAGTTTCCTTCCTCCCTCCCCTCCACAACTTTCTCCATAAAGCGCACATCTTACTAAAAGTAAAAAAATTAACATCTCGGCTAGGTAGTTAATCTGTGATTCTAAATCACATCCCCCAGAATTATATATCAAATAATCTTTTTACTCTATCTGTGATATTCTCTGTAAATTATATGTGTTTTATTACATTTGTAATTACGTCATTTTCTTTTATTGTCTTATCTAAAATTTTAATACATTTAAAATAAAGTGGTAAACAAATTCCATCATTTAGATTTAGATATTGCTGTCTGTCTGTGAATTTCAATTCCAAATAAAATGTGAATTATTTCTCTCTTGTTTAGGCAATCATACTTTAATAACCTTAATTTTTCTGTATCAGTGGGACATTGACAGAGGCATGTTGGTTTTTCTTCCATTGTCTTAGTCAGATCGATAGGGATAGAAATCTCATCATGTTCAAAGAAATTGGTTTGGAAATACCAATGTCAGTCATGGAGAATAAACACATTTTCAACTTGTAATCATGCACTAGGGTTTATGGGATGATTCAGGGTTTTTGTTTTGCTTTGTTTTGTTCATTAATGAACAAATCATACCGGACATTCTATTACTCAGTGCAGGATCTACAATACAAAAGATTATTGCATAATTTGTACGCATGATAATGTTCTTACTTCATTTGTATTTTGTAACTGTAATTGCTCCATTTTGTTGTCCTCATGCATGTCAAATTAAAATATTTCACATTCCTGCTTATATGTTAAATCATGTGACCAATATTTAAGTCACCTCCATCCGTCCAAAGATGTGGCATTTTAATTTTAAGTTTTGTAAATAAAGTTGAAATTATTTCTACTCAGTTTTGTGCCCTGTGTTTTCCTTTGTGAGATTTCTGACTGACAGTAAATGTAGAAGTTAGATAGCAGCATAGTATTTTTGAATGCCTACATTTAGAGCAATGTTGATTTTTTGCTGGTATGTCATATTTCTTTTCTTCCTCTAGTTTTAATTTTTAGTCTTGCTGTTTTCTCCTAATTCACCCTGAGACCACTGCATATGGTGGACAGGGGAGAATTGCAATGAAATAAAATGAAAGCTCAATTAGGCTGTTCTTGGAGAAAGAAAAAATCTGTCTTACTTCTTCTCTTCTAATGTTTACTCTAGTCTAAAGTTTTGTGGGTTCCATGGAATATACATGTCCACCATATGTGGTGATCTCAGGCTGAATTAAGAGGAAACGAGAAGACAACAAAACAGCCAGGCATGGAATACTCTCACAGGTAGATTACCAACTGACCAAAAACCTTTCTTCATACAGATGTATTAAAAAAAATCTATTTTTATGTCATTAAAATTGCCAAACTTTCATATTAAAACAAGAAAGTGGAGGTGAAACTACTGAAACAGTCCAGAATCTCCTCCTACCACTTTATTTCGTCATTAAACATGGCATGAATTTTGAGACCTTCAGATTAATGAAAGAGGGGAAGGAAAGAAGTAGGACATACCAGTCCCACCTGCCAACTGCCCACATTTACATTTACACTAAAGACCCCTATCAGTTTTGTGAAACTTTACAGTTGCCCGGAAAATATGTAACTGTAACATATTCCACTCACCTGTTATCAAAAAGCACCTCCCAATATGAGTAAAAAGGTGTAAGGGAAGTTGAAACAGTACGGTGTCAATAAGAAGTAGTTGAAAGCTTCTCAAGGTTTTATGATGATTCAAAGTATTATCCTACTCTTTTCTTAGAACAAAATATTCAAATAAACCGGGGTTTTTCACAAGAAAAAAGAGAAAATACGATTTTCTCAAAATGTTGGTTCTAATACAGCACAGCAGTCACTACGCAAGTGCATGGTGGTTAGAAGCAAGCTGAAGCGTGCACTTGTGCAAAGCATGCACTTGCGTGGTGGTCGCCAAGTCACCATAATTTGTTATGGTTATGTCCCTTTTGGAGGATTGCGTCCCTTGAGTTTCCTAATCTAGCGGTATAGACACGCCCTTGTATTGTTCTGAATCACCTCGCGCATTGTTAATTTTTTTTCTCTAAAATTTAGTTATGACATTGTGATGGGTATCTCGTCTAGGGATTAGATTAATACGAATAAACAAAATAAGACTGCCATATTTCATACCTCGATCAGGTCTTCATCCACGTCCATGGTCAACTCATTCTATGAATGCCATCGACCACGCTTAACACTGTATAACTGATGTCGCCGTACAATATTATTACTAGTATACTAATGTACACAATACACTACAGTACAACACTACGCGCACAACACACGTTGTGATTGTACTGTTATTACTAATTATGGTGTGAACTTAAGCAATAGTATAGTACATGTAGATTGACTTTATTGTAAAAAGACGGCACCTCTCTCTCCCTCTCTGTATATACGCGTGTGTGGTGAGAGAGTCTCTGCTCAGTGATTTGTCTGACACTGACACCAATCTGCCTTGGCTTGATGGCCTCACCAGACATTGAGACTGTTGAGAGATGATTACGTGCGTGACTGTCGGGAGGACAAACTGAGAGTCGGTGATTTATTGTTGTATTATCATTTAGAAGTTAAACATCTCGGCTCGTCTCTTTAGTTAGATAAAGTTAGATTCTCTCTATTTTCATTCGCACCAGCGCCTTTTTGTACATGACTTAAATTTTCACATTTTGCCAAGTCAAGACTATAATTCAGTGATTGTTGAGGAGATTTGAGCATGCACTTGGCTGAAGTGAGTCGAAGCAACTGTGCACTTAATATAGTTTATATAGCAAAAAATTGGTCCGAGCGAAAAAGCGGGTGCTTGGGCGAAGCGTGCACTTGGCTACTGTATTGTGTTGTTTAGCTGGTATTTGTGATAAGATTTTTTCTTTATGTTCAAAATCTTGCATTGAAGCACATTCCCCAGTCACTGGCCCATTTTTCTACTAGATACCTTAGATCTTCTTGTTAGATGATATGATCTTTACTTGACTGGATACTATGGTAGATTAGACAATCATTCGCACCTGGGATATTACTCTTTCAGGTAGATCATTTATATGACACAAGAACAGGAGAGAGTCTAGGACTATGCCTTGTGGGACACCTGATGTTACAGGGACCTCTTCTGATCAGGTTCTTTCCTGTACTACTCTCATTTTTTCGCTTTGTTTTAGGAAGTTTGTCAGCCATGTTTGTAAGGGTCCTCGGATGCCCTGTTTGTGCAATTTGTACAGGAGTTTATTGTATCAAAGGCCTTGGAAAAGTCAAGTATTCCCAGGTCAAAAATGACTCATAAAACACAAATCCGATCTGACCAAATTTAGATAATGGTGTGCAAAGTTTGAAAGAAATTTGTCAAAAAATGTGGAAGCCTATCAACCTTTAGTTTTTGTCAACTTTCCTTCAAATTGTCTCTTCAAATTAGATAAACCTAACTATCGTTATTTTCTACCACTTCTAAAGATAAAAGGATTTCAAGCCTAGGTAGGGACAATGGTTTAGTGATAATAGTTAATGTTTGACCAGCCTTGATAAAACTTCAAGAACAGTTGTTGTTTTTTGGTGATTCATTAAAATTTACCCGTCCACCATTGCGGTGATCTCAGGGTGAATTAAGAGGAAACAGCAAAATGAAAGAAAATGAAAGAAGGAAAGGAAAGAAGTAGAACCTACCAGCAGTGTCTGCCAACTGAAGTACAGGTGATGGCAAAATACAATTACAGTACACTAATTACAAACAGTTCAAAACAGAACACGTTAACACTGAATTGGTATAAACTTGGGTTTAATGGCAGAAAATCACCACACAAATTATGTTGTATCTCCCAATTCAAAAGTGGATTTCATGCAACCCTGAGAGAACGGGGACAACTTTTGAATGAGGAAAAGCATAATATAAATAAATACAATGTATGCATAGAACAGATCTGGTTAAATTTTAATTTTCAGCTTTTTAAAAATTTGCTCATGAGTTTCACTGGGCATCTGCGATGAAGGGGCGAGTTAATTCAATAAATATAATAAATGACGTGATGATAGAGCTCAAATGGCCCCAAGAAAATAGGTCGCTTAGATGTAAAAAAATAAGATGGATAAATCTACAATTACTTCTTATTATAAAATGACGCCCGTTTCCCCCAAAACAAACCCCAAACCAATGTAGTCATGTTGGAAGCTATGAATACTGTGATCCCCACTTTGACACACCACACCAAAACCTTATGAAATTCAACATTGATAGTATGAAATAGGTTTGTTATCCCTTGCTTTCTGAAGGAATTAAAAAAACATCTAGTCACTATTAGAACACTAAGCTAATCAAATAATCCTTTCACAAGAAACGATTCATGGGGAAAATATTAAAGAGAAACTCAAGAAAATGTGTTGTGAAAATGACATAAGATTAACATCTGTCTGAGTTTAGTTGTCCTGCATATTTTACACTCAAAGACATAATGGAACACAGCAATATTCATGAGAATATTTGGGAATAGGCATAATTTACTCACATTTTATCCAATTCATGTCATCATACATGCCATGCTATCCTTACTTGAGGCATAAGGGCATGCTACTGTCAGCATTCATCAAACAGCATTTCACACAAAAGCACATCCTTTGATTTCTCAACTTTTTCTGAATATAAAAAAGACAATATCACAATAACGAAAAATGAGTATCTCACAAAAGCACACTAATTTTCACATCCCTCCATCTGAGTAATTTCATAATATCCTGAGTGATGCAGACTTGGCATCAGTTTTACTGGATCTAAGACTAATCTACTTAATCTTTTAATATTATAAGTGGCTGGAAGTGTAAAAGAATAAAGTTGAACTAGCTCTATGATACTGAACACTCCAGGGCATTGTCTGCATTGATAGGAAGATGGAGAATGTCTGCCAAAGCTCTGCAAATGTAAGACATGGAACCAAATCTCCCGCTTGGGGCGCTGTCATACAGATATAAACAGATGCCCGCAGCTCCCTTGCTTTGCTCAATGATATCTGGCGACATTTTCTGAAAACATACAATGAAAATTATTTGATAATTGTCTAAGAAAATCAAAAGAAAAATATTCCATTTGTTAACCTATGCTCGTTTTAAAAGACATAGGCAAAACGTAAACTAAAATGATAAAGACAATAAACACTTTGCCAATCATTTAATCGTCTTTGAAAATGAAAGTTAGGCCTAAGCTTATGGGAGTATTTCCCACATTTAGATACAGGATATTCGAAACATAGCCAAAAAGTATAGACAATAGCCTGATTTTTTTTTTATGGAAAGCTCCAAATCCATATTATGACTGGCATATAGAACATTTTGCAACATTTTTCAAGCAATAAATGAGCCCTTATCCTAATGATATCATCTAGAAGATCCCCCTGCATTCAATTCCACACTTTTGTTTTAACAGGAGAAAAAAAATCACAAGCAAAAACAAAATAATCATAGTATAGCCTGGTGTTGAGACCCAACACATTGAAAAAAGCCAAAATCCTGCGATGTGATTGAAGAAAAGCCTTTGCTCATAAAAAGATTAGACCAAGATCTAATACTACTCGCCTGAATGTGTATGAGGAGATTTGTAAAGTCTTCAAATTAAAAAATAAAACAAAATTGAAACCTTACATCATTGAAACTTCTCATTACTTTTGATATTGTACTTTTAATTGTCAATGAATGAGCTTGGATGTGTAAATCTTTTACTATTATCTATATTATGAATCATGTTTAGTGCCACTGAGCATTTCAAATGGATATTAGCGCTATACTATTATTATTATTATTTTTATTATTATTACTATTATTATTATTATTATTATTATTATTATTATTATTATTATTATTATTATTATTATTATTATTATTATTATTATCATTATTATTATTATTATTATTATGTTTTAGAACATGGTCGGTCTAGAATAATATTTTGTTAATGACAAATTTTAAACATTTTACTTTTCAAGAACATTGGACACAAAAGTAGGCGTACTCATTTATAGATATAGATTTTTATACCTCACTAACAGAGAGCTTACCAACCATGTCTCTAAGGAAAAGACTTCCAGATTTCATACCACTAACAGTGGGGAAGGGTAATAATGCAAAATTCATATAGCCATGAGGGCCATGCTCAGTTGCGCTTTACAAAGGCCAAGACATATATCATAACATAGCTTACATGTCTTATACAACATAATCAATATTTACGATTACTATAAAATCATGAAATCTGCATACATGAAGAATGTTACAATAAAAATGAACAGTACCTAAATGATGATATGTGCTAAATACAAGATGGCCCTATAAACACACACATATACACACATACACAATTTGCAGGTGCCAACCCTCGACACCTCATGATACGTTTAACTGTCAGTTTTAAAAGTCTTCCTATAGTTATAAAAGTATATAGTTAAAAAGTATCAAATCTAAGAAATGTAAGAATAAATATATATACATCACAGTGTTAAAGATACCATACATCAATTAAACACCAAACTCTTAAGTTAAAGATTATGTGAGTTGAAAGTGGAGTGGAATAACTCTGTTTTAAGCAATTGCTTAAAGGAAGGAAGGGTTGTACAATTTCTAGTTTTCATTGACAAAGAATTCCATATTGCTGGGGCCGAAAAGGTGAAATAACGTTCGACAAATTTTGGCTTAGGGACGCTTCTTTCCAGTTGCAAAGATTGTGATGATCTAAGAGGATGATTCGGTGGTGAACATTAAGGAGATATACTAGATAGTCGTGGGCAGTGTCTTAAATGCAGTTGAATGTGAGACATACTATCTTATGTATGGGTAGAGCTTACCATGTCTCTAAGGAAAAGAGCGTTGGCTTCTGCACTATCTTGTCCACCTCAATGTCCAGGTGAGACATGTCGATGCGGTTGCCGCCGTTTTCCACCAGCATGGTCAGCAGCATCATGGCCTCTACCATCAGCTGACGGTATTCTGGTTGAGGAATGCGGTTGAGCACCATTTCCACTTGGAGGGCAAATTTGAATTCCCCTTTCGTCATCTAGATGTGCAATACACATTTAAAAGAAAGTGTTTAGAGAGACCACATGTAGCCTTTAACACCCCCCCCTCCCCCTACACCAACAATGTTGTTGAGACCAAGCGTCCATGTTTCTTTCAAGGAGCATGTTGATGCAGACACCTCAGTGTCATCACTCTCAAAGCAGTTATTGCCCCTCAATTTCATTGGACCCTCAGTGTCAACAAATATCAAACAACAACCTTCAAGAAAGAACGTCACTGGAGTCAATATCCCAGAAAGAGAAGATGGAAGTGGACTGGTCACATCCTTAGGATGAATGCTGATGCCATCCCTAAAATAGCCCTGTGTGCTGCCCAAGCACCAATGAGGATAAGTAAGTAAGTAAAGTTAGTGTCAGCAAACAATCAAAAGTGCTTTAAACTGAATCTAAACATTCATTGAAAAACAAAATGTGCAACACGCAGTCAATATTTAGTAATGAAGTTGAAATAAATTTTTAACAGCTTCGCACCATATCCTGCCAACTTGAAGAAAGAAGAACTTGTAAAATTTGAAAATGAGATCATGAAAGTAGAAGATAGTATTATGAAAAAACAGGAAAGGGCAAATCTATGAAATCATGAATTCCAAATCTGTAAATGTTTCATTTTTAAAGTCTGAAAAAATGTGTATGTAGACACATGTTTGTTGATTGACATTATCAGTCGTTATTATTGTTCTCAACAAACGACATTGTGGTGCAGTTTGAAAACTTATGTTTATGTTAATGAACAAATAACATCTCTCTGTCCTCAGTTCCATGGAATGACCTAATAGTGTACATTATGTATAAGAAAAAACCCACATGAGGTTTATTTTATGCAGTTACTGTTATTGTCTTACTTGGCATGCTGTTCATTCTTGTCTATAAACATGAGCCGCAGAGGGTTGTCAATTATAAAAAGTTATTACATTGTTTGCAACTTATAGGTTTTCAGGGTTTGGAAAAGATGGGGGAATCTTTGGTTATGTGGTTGAGGTACAGTAGTTGAAATAAGCTTTTAATTATTTATTTGGGGAGGGGGAAGCTACAGATGTAGCCCAAATGAGCTGTTAAGGGGTGGAGGGGGGAGGTTGGTTACGAAGGCTACGCATAGCCTCAAAAACCTATTTGGGGTTCGGTTATGAAGGCTGCGCAGCCCTCAAAAAACCTATTTGGGGTTCGGTTATGAAGGCTACGCAGCCTCATAAACCGATTTGAGGTTATTATTAAGGCTACATGTAGTTTATGTCACTTTTTAAAAAGAATATGTAGACATTTCTTCGGCAAGCTTAAAACATGTCTTGACAATTTTAAAACACAGAATTTGACTTCTTGTTGTGCTTGTATGTTTGAAATACATATGTATGTGTTTATGCAGAAAGAGAAAGAGAAAGAGAAAGAGAAAGAGAAAGAGAAGAGAGAGAGAGAGAGAGAGAGAGAGAGAGAGAGAGAGAGAGAGAGAGAGAGAGAGAGAGAGAGAGAGAGAGAGAGAGAGAGAGAGACAGAGACAGAGACAGAGACAGAGACAGAGACAGACAGAGACAGACAGAGAGGGAGGAGGAGAGGCAAAGAGACAGGCAGAGCCAGAGCCAGACGGAGACAAACATACAGAAAAGACAAAGGGGAAGTTACAACTGTTGTTCTACCTAGATTATTTAATCTGGCTGTAAAATGTCAAAAAGCTCTGATATAGACACTGTAGAAAGACGGCAGTAAAACAATAAACTTTTGCATTCACCAAAGGCACCTACCTCTCTGGTCAACGTTCCTGGTAAATTGTTTCCTTTGATGAGGAGACCATGACACTAGAATTATACAAAAATAAAACATGCCTTAGATTGAGTGGGAGCACTTATATACCTCTCTCTTCTTCTTCTTCCTGTTTCAGGCCACAACTTCATATTCATAGTGAAGAATTGCATGAATGCTTGCTTCCATAAACTCCTAATATTAATGCCTTAAATAAATGTCATGATGATTTGGCATTCTTTAGCTTTTGCTGGTAGTTTGTTCCAGTCTTGAAAAGCTCACAGTAACAGCTACTTCATTCACATTTTTCTTTTGGTTTCATTGAAATTTTCCCAGTTCACCATATGTGGTGATCACAGGATAAAATTAAGGTGAAGCAACAAGACAAAAGATAAGTAAAAGAGTGAAAGGAAAGCAGTAAGAAGACCTACCAGCAGTGCCCCCCACCGCGCACTATATCTGAAGAGATAAAATGGTTGAATGAAATGAAAGAGAAGAAAAAGACAGGTACCCGTCGTAAATAGCTCCCACAGCAGGGGGTAGAATCCCAAAGGTACTCTATTCAAAGAGCCGTCTAAACGTCTTCTTTCGCAACCACTGCCCTTGCCGATCGTCTACGTCTCCCACACTTTCCTCGTGGTCCTTGCCACCTTGGGGGCTCAGCATGGACAGGTCATGGGTCACCTGCATCAGGAAGAGACGACGTTACAAATTGTGTTTCTACCAACAAAGACGTACAATAATGGCATTCATTTTATTGCATTTCTGTAGTCATATTTTTCCTTTCTTTCTAAATTTGAACTTTATATTCACTTCAAGACATACATACTATTAATATGCGTAAGCATAACATATGAGAAATAATGCATTAAAAAAGGTGTTATTTTAACAACTTTGCATGAATTGTAAATTGTGTAAAATGATAACAAAGAATGAAAATATATAGCTTCATAAATTTCAGAATTATAAAACAATTGCATTGTAATTGAAATATCATCCGTTAAATTTAAAGAGAGACATGAATTATTGTAAAATGCTACGTGAATCAAATGAGGATTGATAATTCACATTCTCTACTGTGCCTTTATCAGTCCTATCGGCTGAAATATGCAAGAATACTGAAGACTTTTCTTCAGTTACATTTGTATATTTCTGCAGAGTTTGAAAGTTAAAACGAGAACATTTCATTCCATCCTACTATTCACTTCCTTCTTGCTATTTCGTTCATTCAATCTGTCTTTTGTTTTTGTCTTTTTGCCTATTTTTAAAGAGATAGAAAAGGATGTTTTTTGGTCTTTTTTTTTCATATGTAAAAATCTGAAAAGAAGAAACAATCATTTCAATAAG
Organism: Doris montereyensis; assembly: GCA_037039925.1. Lineage (NCBI taxonomy): Eukaryota > Metazoa > Mollusca > Gastropoda > Nudibranchia > Dorididae > Doris > Doris montereyensis. Next base: position 302,430 of record JAXRKP010000173.1, on the reverse strand, counting down.
ATAACAGAATGGAAATTTCAGACTAATGAGTTTGAAAACCTTCATTGCAGACTTTTTGATAAGCTCACACTACATTTTACAAACTGAGGCAAATTTGACCATATATGGTTTATTAAAGAGCCTTTACATAGTGACAATGGTGGTGGTGGTGGTAGTCGAGAGGTGGAGAATTGGGGGGTGGGGTGGGGTGTGGGATGTCATTTACATCAAGATACATGTATCAAGGTTGACCTCAGCTAATATTGATATTTCTTAGCAGAGTTTCAGTGGAACTTACCCCTTCCGCCATATGCAGTGATCTCAGGGTGAATTAAGAGGAAACAGCATGATGAATTGAAAGTGGTGAAAAAGAGAGTGAAAGAAAAGAAGCAGGACCTACCAGTAGTCCCTGCCAACGAGCCACTATTACTTAGTAACGTCATAACATGGACAGAGTGGAACCTACCATACACAAGAGCTTATAGAACAGCAGACAACAGAGCACACCAGCAAGAGAATTTAATTACGCCTAGGATTATAGGATGTTATGATGTACAACCTTGACACTGATGAACGTGACAGGAACAAAGCTGTCATCCTTCAATTCTTATTCAAGCAAAATACCTTTGAAAGTAGGTACAGCATTTTAGTTTTTTGCTTCATTGGACTTAACCCTGCTCACACCGCGTTCAGTGATTTCTCATGGTGGATTAAGTAAGATTGAAGATTAAAGACAGATCTCTCAGGCAAGATGTCTGCGAAACCGATCACACATATTACAGAGCGGGGAAGAAGATGTCGAGTCCAAATCACGTCAAACTACCTTTGTTACAGTTGTTTACATGCTGTTGGCAATAGATGTGAGTCGGATAATATTTACATGAATATATATGATATCATTATAGTCACTTGCAAGATTTTAGTAATAAAGGTTAAACGGGTCATTCCCAGTGTCAGTAGAAAGCAAAATTTAGTAAATATATAGTTATAAATAGAATCAGTACAAAGCAGTATAAGAATGATAGTGACAATGTGTAAGAGAAAAGCAGCTCCTTTTGCAAAATTGGTGCTTAAATGCTTGTTATATATATCATATCATGTGAAATTTGACTCAAGTCCAGCGACTAAAAGGCAATATTGAAAAAATGGCCACAAAAAAACCCCATCTAAAAAAACAAACAAACAAGAAACCCTGAAACTTGAAACATAACAAATGCAAAAAGAAAAAAACTTTAAGAGAGTTCAAAATCAACTTGTGAATCAATCAAACAATCCAACAACTGGTCAAAAGGCGCACTCTTTCAAACTGCAATGGATTTGGATGAAACACCAGATCAAACTCAGGAAGACAGCACAAGCCGGACTTACCACACTACGACGCCAATTCATGTCAACGATGGAGTCACCTAGCTTACGGGTGGTGTTAGAGTTAAGGCTGGTTGTGTAAGTGGAGCTGTTGTCTGATCAACACACCGGATAGAAAAAAAGTCCAGAAAGTTTGAAAAAGACCTAGCTGGTAACCATATATTTTTTTTAAGTTTAAAAATCACATTTGAATTTTTATTTCCGTAGGCATTGATGGGCTTTGAACTGAACCACGTTCAAAGCCATGGAAGCATGGCTGGTACCACCTCTGAATAAGCGACGTTAACAGTGAACCAACCTCTAGCTACTTCAGTATAACATACAAGCAGAAGCATCCCAATCGTTTAAAAACATTTAAAATGACCACAAATCACAGTTGTTTCTTTTTCACATGTCACACTGCACACAAGGTTAGAACTACTTGAAATACAAAGCTGTAACAGTGAAAGCCATGTTAGGTAGTGCAAAGGAAATATGAAACTTGCAAAACTGCTAATGCTAATAAAGTAAAGTAAGCATGAATGAAACAGGCAAAAATAAACCACCCATAAAACGAAACCAAGGATCTTTAACGCTTATTACAGGCACAATTTCATCCAACCGTTTAGAAAAGGATATGAGAATCAGAAAATATTAAACTTAATACTGTAGCATGTCAACCAGGCCTACAGAAATCTTAAAAGTAGGTTAACAAAATTAATGGAAATGATTTCAAACTCCCAACTCCTAATACAGACTAAGGAAGTCGCAAAAAGAAAACCCCAACCTCCTAATGCAGACTAAGGAAGTCATAAAAGAAATGATTTCAAACCTCAACCTCCTAATGCAGACTAAAAGTCGCATAAAAGAAATGATTTCAAACCCAACCTCCTAATGCAGACTAAGGAAGTCCATAAAAGAAATGATTTCAAACCCCCAACCTCCTTACAGACTAAGGAAGTCACATAAAAGAAATGATTTCAAACCCCCAACCTCCTAATACAGACTAAGGAAGTCACATTGATTTCAAACCCCCAACCTCCTAATGCAGACTAAGGAAGTCGCATAAAAGAAATGATTTCAAACCCCAACCTCCTAATACAGACTAAAAGTCACATAAAAGAAATGATTTCAAACCTCCAAATGCAGACTAAGGAAGTCACATAAAAGAAATGATTTCAAACCCCAACCTCCCAATGCAACTTAAGTACATAAAAGAAATGATTTCAAACCCCCAACCTCCTAATGCAGACTAAGGAAGTCGCATAAAAGAAATGATTTCAAACCCCAACCTCCTAATGCAGACTAAGGAAGTCGCATAAAAGAAATGATTTCAAACCCCAACCTCCTAATGCAGACTAAGGAAGTCACATAAAAGAAATGATTTCCTCCAACCTCCTAATGCAGACTAAGGAAGTCACATAAAAGAAATGATTTCAAATCCCCAAACAGACTAAGGAAGTCACTAATGATTTCAAACCCAAACCTCCTAATACAGACTAAGGAAGTCACATAAAGAAATGATTTCAAACTCCAAACCTCCTAATACAGACTAAGGAAGCCCACATAAAAGATTTCAAACTCCAAACCTCCTAATACAGACTAAGGAAGTCACATAAAGAAAATGATTTCAAACCTCAACCTCCTAATACAGACTAAGGAAGTCAAAGAAATGATTTCAAACCCCAACCTCCTAATACAGACTAAGGAAGTCACATAAAAGAAATGATTTCAAACTCCAAACCTCCTAATGCAGACTAAGGAAGTCACATAAAGAAATGATTTCAAACTCCTAATGCAGACTAAGGAAGTCACATAAAAGAAATGATTTCAAACTCCAAACCTCCTAATGGAAGTCAGACTAAGACTAAGAAGTCACATAAAAGAAATGATTTCAAACTCCAAACCTCCTAATGCAGACTAAGGAAGTCACATAAAAGAAATGATTTCAAACCCTCAACCTCCTAATGCAGACTAAGGAAGTCACATAAAAGAAATGATTTCAAACCCCAACCTCCTAATGCAGACTAAGGAAGTCACATAAAAGAAATGATTTCAAACCCCCAACCTCCTAATACAGACTAAGGAAGTCACATAAAAGAAATGATTTCAAACCCAAACCTCCTAATGCAGACTAAGGAAGTCACATAAAAGAAATGATTTCAAACCCTCAACCTCCTAATGCAGACTAAGGAAGTCACATAAAAGAAAATGATTTCAAATCCCAACCTCCTAATGCAGACTAAGGAAGTCACATAAAAGAAAATGATTTCAAACCCCAACCTCCTAATGCAGACTAAGGAAGTCACATCAGCAGTAGCTGGGTGAGGATGTGAAAGAGGAATATTTGTGGCAGCTTTTGAAAAATAAAATTTCTTTGCTAGGGATGAGTTGTTGTATTGTCTTTTAAATTTTCATTTGAAAAGTTTAGAAAATCAATCAGCGTGCACCAGCTAAAGCCAGAAAAAAAGCAAAAGTTAAGGAAAGGAAAGAAAGACAGTCTTAGAATTAACTTGTGTTATGATGTAAACTACTCTATGTGGCAACTTAAATTGAACATTTCACATTATCTGTCTGAACAGTGATCTATGGACAATGGATTTTCCAAATCACCCGTGTGATGTTTGATGTTCGACATACATTTCGAGATCAAAAACAGTGTTTTTAAAATATCATTTCTAACAAATGGAGGAGGACAAAAGAACGGATGGACAGATCATGAGATGTAGAGAAAATGAAACGTTATCATCTTATTCTAATGAGAGTAAAGCTAAAAAAATCAATGGGATCGCCAATTGACAGCTGGACCAAAACCAAAATTTGACAATTGAAGTAATGAATCAGACATGCATATGACCTGAAGATTGGCGAGTCACCTTCTTGTTCATTTTCATATAAACTTATGGACACAGCATGAACTAAAATACAGCATGCATGAGTTCATTTTCGGTCAAACAACTCTGTAACAGAATCGTATAAAAGGCGTCAGATTTTGAGAGAGCACGGTTTGGCGAACTCATGCATCAGGTAGTATGAACAAAAAAAAACAGAACCCCAAAAAGTGTTAGTTCTTGAAAAATAACGACAAACAGTGAGACAAGGGGCATGTCGAAAGTTAATGTAATGACACAAGATAATATGAAAGCCCCATAGGAACAAAGACGAGACAAACACAATGAATAGGCAGAAAAAAATCCTGGCCACCGTGGGGATCGAACCCGCGACCTCTGTCGGCACCCATCGCCTCTCGCCATGAAAAGAAAGCGTGCTACCAACCGAGCTTGAAAAGAAAGCGTGCTACCAACCGAGCTAAAGTGAGAAAATGTGTAGATTCAGTTCAAACAAAAGAAACAAGTCTTCCTTAGCCCAACCTTTCAAATCCCCAACCTCCTAATGCAGACTAAGGAAGTCACATAAAAGAAATGATTTCAAACCCCAACCTCCTAATGCAGACTAAGGAAGTCACATAAAAGAAATGATTTCAAACCTCAACCTCCTAATGCAGACTAAGGAAGTCACATAAAAGAAATGATTTCAAACCCCCAACCTCCTAATGCAGACTAAGGGAAGTCACATAAAAGAAATGATTTCAAACCCTCAACCTCCTAATGCAGACTAAGGAAGTCACATAAAAGAAATGATTTCAAACCCCAACCTCCTAATGCAGACTAAGGAAGTCACATAAAAGAAATGATTTCAAACCCTCAACCTCCTAATGCAGACTAAGGAAGTCACATAAAAGAAATGAAAACCCCCAACCTCCCAGCTGAGACTAAGGAAGTCACATAAAAGAAATGATTTCCAAACCCTCAACCTCCTAATGCAGACTAAGGAAGTCACATAAAGAAATGATTTCAAACCCCAACCTCCTAATGCAGACTAAGGAAGTCACATAAAAGAAATGATTTCAAACTCCAAACCTCCTAATACAGACTAAGGAAGTCCATATTGATTTCAAACTCCAAACCTCCTAATACAGACTAAGGAAGTCACATAAAAGAAAATGATTTCAAACCCCCAACCTCCTATTGCAGACTAAGGAAGTCACATCAGCAGTAGCTGGGTGAGGATTTGATAATATGAAAGCCCCATAGGAACAAAGACGAGACAAAACACAAGGAATAGACAGAAAAAAATCCTGGCCACCATGGCGATCGAAAATTTTTCATTTTTTTACATTTACAATGAAAGTTCTTCTATAATTATATGCCAAGCATTGATAAAGATTAATCCAACACAAAAAACAAACAAGAACAAAAGTATGGTCACAAAGTTACAAAAACCATGGCAAAAATACCTATTCATGAGATCTGTTCGGGTCAAACTGGAATACTTCATCAATTCAGATACACAACCTTTGGACAGTTTTGACTTATTTCTAGCACTGCTGTAGAAGACAAAGATCTTCTAGATCTATATGCTGTTACTTATAAAGATTAGCCCAAGTTTAAAATCAACGGTTTCAGAAAGTTCTTCTATATCTATATGCCGTTACTGATGAAGATTAATCCAATACAAAATCTTTTCATGGCTTGAGGCGATGGGTGCCGACGCAGAGGTCACGGTTTCGATCCCCATGGTGGCCAGATTTTTTTTCTGTCTGTTCCTTGTGTTTGTCTCGTCTTTGTTCCTATGGGGCTTTCATATTATCTTGTGTCATTACATTAACTTCCTGAAAATAGTAAATTGTAAATACAAATTTTAAATCAGGTCTTACCACTACCTCTAAGTTTTCCCCATCATCAGAAGATTTATCTTAAATAACAGGTGGAGAGAGAACAAAACAGAAAATGAGAAATGCAAAAAACCCAAACCTATTATCTTTGAACCAGATACAAGAAGAACCTGGCCGACTGACTGAAATTGTCACAAAAAAGGATGCTGGCACTAAAGAACGTTACCATTCTACAGTTTCTGAAAAGGCTAACAAATGCTACATTTACTACATCTTAATGATAAATTTAACATGAATATGAGACACACAATTAATTGTTTTCATCAAACACCCAATGTATATATCAGGTGATTGAGGATCTACGTGCAAGTTCACAATTAACGGTCTCAAAAAGATCTTCTAGATCTATATGCTGTTACTTATAAAGATTAACCCAAGTTTAAAATCAACGTTTCAGAAAGTTCTTCTATATCTATATGCCGTTACTGATAAAGATTAATCCAACATAAAACAAACAACAAGAACAAAAGTATGGTCACAAAGTTACAAAAACCATGGCAAAATACCTATTCATGAGATCTGTTTGGGTCAAACTGGAATACTTCATCAATTCAGATACACAACCTTTGACAGTTTTGACTTATTTCTAGCACTGCTGTAGAAGGCAAAGTGAGCCATGAAGTGGCACGGTGATCAAAACCATGTTAGGATAATGTCACATGCAAAGGCTGGCAAGCCAGTTCCACATGTGACCTAAAATATTGGGCTAAAGGAAGACTTGTTTCTTTTGTTTGAACTGAATCTAAACCACCCACCATTAGAAGGTCAATGCATTCAAAACAGCAGATTCTTAAATCCTGTGTCCAACTTGATTGAAACTGTCCACCCTATGCAGTGATCTCAGGGTGAATTCAGAGGAAACAGCAAGATGAAAGATATGAGAATAGTAAAAGGACATAAGTAGGACATACGAACAGCGCCCCGCCAACTGCCTACCAAGATAATGCCTTTGCATGGGTTAGAAAGTTGACAGATAACATTTTGTATACAAGTAGTGCACAACAACTGCACAACAACTAGGCGAACATAAAAATAAATAGTAAAACAAAAGCGAAAGTGCTAAAGTTCCTTCAAGGCTATCAACACCATGGAACCGGAGCTTATCCTGGTTTTTATAGCTGCAAAGCGGAACAGGTAATAATAATCACCCCCTGGACAGGATGCTAGTCTGATGCAGGTTTTTATTCCCAAGCTGGTGCATGATTGTATCCATTTGCACCTGGGACGAGTGGGGAAAATGCACGTTAAGTGACTTTCCCAAGGAACACAAGGTCGTGTCTAGCTTTGCTAGATTCGAACCCGGGACCCGTGTTCCTTAGTCCGGTAGCCTAACCACTCGGTGACTGACGTCGTCTCTAACATACAAATAAATACCTCAGATAAATCTTTGGTATCAGATAGTTTGACGAGCAAAGGCTTGAGAAAGATCCAAACACAAACCAGTGACAAAAGAAGTCGGCACAAGAGACTGAAGAATATACAACCGCACAACAAAAAACCCCCAAAAACCCAAACGTTTCCTGTAAGGAACATTGCATGTTTTTAGCAGAGATCAGAAAACTAAAACTGATAGAGTTGAATTAATTACATTTCTTTCTCCAATATGATGCCAGAAATTGCTATTAAAGTGTCACATATTCCAGGACAGAGTGGAGAAAATGTTACTAGCGTGAGTTGAAATCTTGCTGTCCCTGTGTTATTAGTCAATGCATTGTACTGCCCACACCAAAAGAAAGGGTGGGCTACTACATGATGCAAATGGAAAGAAGCAGTTACACCAGATATGAACAGTGCGGGAAAGTGGTATCTTCACTGAAATGCTTGATAGAGAGGACCTTTTATTATTTCCTTTCCAAAACATGGGATAGTTTGCTGACTGTTTGTCTCCAAACTTTCACAGTATCTCATGATCAAAAGTGTGAATGTTAAAGGCGAGACTCAAGCCTGGAGAGCCATAATGGCATCATAAAGCAAAGCACACAAGACTTACAAGTCCTTATTTTCCTTTTTTAAAAGACAATGAAAACAGCCATGTTTCCTTCTTTTTGCTATAAAAAATAAAGCAACAAATAAATAAATTAACATGAACTACAGAATCACCATTTCACGGGCACACTTATTTCAACCTAGATCCCCTGCACATTTATCATTCAGCTTTGGGGCTCCATGCAAACCAAAAATGTGAAATCAACCGTTTTTTTCTCTCTATTTTGTCTGTTTGTCTCCATTCATTGGTCTGTCCGTCTATCTGTCTCTCCTCCCTCTCTCTCTCCCTCTCTCTCCCTCTCTCTCCTCTCTCTCTCTCTCTCTCTCTCTCTCTCTCTCTCTCTCAAAAAGAAGAAATATACGAATATACAGGATTTTCAAAGTGGAGAGGGCAATCATTGTCTGAAACAATGATTTAAATCCCAAAGCAGCAGGAGCGAGAAAGGTTGCAACTAGGGGTAGGAAGGAAAAAAAGCAAAAAATTTTTTTTAACAAAAACCCAGTGCTGCCACATGCATGGAGGGTATCGAAAAGAAAGAGAGAGAGAGTGAGAGAAATAGGGGGGACGGGGGCGATAATTAAACAGAGAGAGAAAGAGCGAGGGGGGGAGGGCAGATACCGAAAGAGAGAGAGAGAGAGATAAAGAGATGAAACACAGAAAGAGAAATTAAGAGAGAGAGAGAGAGAGAGAGAGAGAGAGAGAGAGAGAGAGAGAGAGAGAGAGAGAGAGAGAGAGAGAGAGAGAGAGAGAGAGAGAGAGAGAGACAGAGAGAGAGACAGACAGACAGACAGACAGACAGACAGACAGACAGAGACAGACAGAGACAGACAAACAGAAAGAGGGGGATACAGAGACAGAGAGAGATGGAGAGAGAAAGAGAGTGGCAGAAACACAACAGAGAGAGAGGTAGAGACAGACAGACAGACAGACAGACAGACAGACAGACAGACAGACTTGAACAAAGAGAAAGCAGGACAGAGAGTCGGAGAATAGAAAGTGTCTGTGGGGGGACATATAAAGGGGGAGTGTGGTGAGAGAGAGAGAGAGAGGGGAGTAACTAAGTGGAAAATTTCATGGGTGTGATTGGGTTTATTAAATGCATAGTAAAAGCAGCCCAGAAATGATGTTTAAGAAGTGTTATACTTACAAGCTTGTGGAAAGAATTATTCTGGGGATTCGCATTTAAGGGCAAGAAAATGAAAACAAAGCCTGGTGTAATGCGCAAGAGGCCTGTCAAGCCTTCTCTTCAATGAAATATACCATACACAATACATAACGGCTTGAAGCATAAAAGATTAATAATTACATGAAAAATATAAATAAAAAATGATAACATCATCATTCATTAATTACGTGTTGAAAGGACTAAGAAAGAATTAGTGTGATCATGATTTGAAACAATAGAGAGAAAAACGTTTTGAGTAAGATGGCAGAGTCTGAGGGAGAGACCTGACAAGCACTCTTTCAATACGATACAAGCGTAAAATAGAGGCAGATGGTGTATGTAAATAAAAAGTACAAAAGAGATGTGCATAAAATGTTAATATTATCATTTACCTATATGTGAAAGGATCATGAAAGAATTAATTGAGAAAATAAAACTAAAGCCCTTTGTGAGAATATTCGCTTCTCACTTGAGATCATCATAGAAGGGTTTAAAATCTGAAAAAAGAATTCATTACAGAATTCATAGCACCTAAGCAGGTAAGTATTACAGATAGTAAGAAAAATTACAAAATAAAATAAAATAACCTATAAGACGGTGAGCTACATTTACATTTTATAAATGAAGTTGATGTCTTGCTCAATGCTGGTTGGGTTTAGATGCATGGCTTGTGGGAAGAGTAAAGCCAAAGCAGATATATACAAAACAATTTCAACCATGGCCTGGTAGATCAATGCATGACATTTGATGAAGAGCAGGGAAAATTTAGTCAGACTTGACGTGGAGTTAGCTTCATCATGCGAAGGTATAGTCATTAATTAAAGAGAAGGCAAAGAGGGAAAGGGGTTTGTTACTGAACCCATAGTCATCCACATTTTGATAATTCAGCATAAGACACATGCTACCAACAGAAACCATTTCATGGAAATTATGCCTTTAGGAAGATATCTACCACAAGAACAATGTGGCACGAAAAGATAAAAACAGTTGGTAGGAAACCTGAATGCTGAAGGCATGTTTGATTTGTCATGTCATCAAAATATTAAACGTTATGTAGGGTTTCAATTCAAAATCCATCTTCAAAATTCAAGACTCACAGGGAACAAATAAAAATCCACACATTTTAGCCGAAAACCCCAACATGCCAACAACCTTTTAGCAACATCAAAAACGTAAGAAATCAACTCAGCCACAAAGTTCCTGGTCTGCAGTGTTTTCCTCATTTCTCATGCTCCACTAACATTTTTATTCTTTCTTGGCATGCAGAGAGAAAGAGACTACTACTACCGGGTGACCCAGAAAATCTGAACCCAGGGAAAATATCAATAACTTTGATAAGTCTGCGTCTAATATGCATCTCCTTTGAATGGAAATAACTTTAGCTAAGCCATTATAAGTTTATTTTTGATCTAGGTTTTGAGTTCGGGTTTCTTTATTCATTAATTTTTCTAGTTTGACATCCTTATCCAATTTCACAGAAGTTAGAAGGAAGAAAGAAATCTTTTTTTTTTTTCCTTTTCTGAAGATACAACAAAGAGGCAAGAAAATGAAAACCCTTCATAATTACAAGGAACGTATATATTATGCATGAAAGTCGCAAATAATATTCAGAAAAAGAGAAGTTAACTTTGTTCTGGCACTAAAATTAAATGTAGACAAAAAAATATTAAAACACACATACATTAAGGACAGCATTCAAACTAAGATTGTTCTACTTCTCAGATCTGATTTAGAATGATATGAAGATTTTATGACAGCCTGAAAAACAGACAAGAAAAAAAGAAAGCATGCAAGCTAAAAAGAAAAAAAAAAAGTCTGAAAGCTATGAAACTGAAGGAAGGATTTCCACATTATACCTATAGGCCTAGAAATTGTATAAGGAAAAATAGATTTTAAAACTTCTTGATCCTGATTTTTCTCTATAAATTTACCTTCAACTGATATTGAAACCCCTAAGGTCAATGGGTTATTCTAGTAGGGGCTAAAGAAGTGAATGCACCTAAGGAGAGAGCTACTATAAGATAATTAGTTTGACTGGCATGACAGGTATACAAGAGAATACCTCATTTATTTGCTATATAATTTCAAGAGTAATCCTATATTTAAACATCGTAGTTCCAACAACACAAGGGATCAGAAAATCAAGAATTATATCCATTGACTTTGACTGATGTTACCAAACAGTTGACCTTCAAATGATAACTTTTCTTGACCAGTTTTTGTGCTGTTTTTCTTCTCCTTTAATATTTAAATCATAAAAATATTTGCAAATCTAGATATATCTTTTTATGTCCTAGAACAAAAAATAAATTTCAAAAATTGTGCCCATCTTTCAAAACCATTGCTAATCCTGTGGGTTTCATGTTTCATGATGAATACGAGAAAACGACAGATAAGAGCTCTCGTCAAGACGTACACAATTCAAATAAAGCAGCTGCTTGAAAATGACCCAAGAAACAGAACAAAACTTCCTTTTTTCAAATTATAATGGCAGTCATTAGAGTCCTGACTAATGAAAATCAGAAAAACCAAGCAAGTGGCTACGGAAATGTAATTAAACATCCTAATGACACATTTCAAATATTTGCATATATATGCACATGTCAGATCAGAGGGGCACAGTACAAATCAATTTTCATTTCATCGCACTATGATTTCCTGGTTAAGACAAAAATGATTCTAAGCTACCATGATGCCTGCTCCATGACTGGTGTTATCTGTACGACTCCTATGGAATAAAGATGAAAAAAATATTCAAGAAAAGAAAATGAATTCAGCAAACCTTGTTTTTGGAACCGAGCATGGCGACTTTGGAAGTCTCATGTTTAACATGGAGGCTCTTGACCGACAATCTGGTATCTCCTACATCCGAAAGGACTGAATGTGAATGGGAGGGAGAGTGGCATTGAGAGACTTTTTCACAAATAACAAAACAGTGATACAGTTTGATAAAATTCACATAGAATTTACAGACTGTGATCAAAGCTGTGAAAATTTTGAACCTTTGAACATGTATGTAAAAAGATTTTTGGCATGTAAAAAGTTTTTGTATGAGACAAGATAGAGCAAGGTTTTAACCTAACAAAATCTATAAAAACCCCCCCCCAAAAAAATCAATCAAAGATGTGTATAATAACTCATGTATTTCATGACCATCTTGAAAAAAGTAAATTGCCATTCCTGATCTCATTGCACTAGAAGAATGAATCTTGGTGGCACAGGCTTCTCAAATGACATGAATAAACATGACCAACCTTATCCCCCCCCCCTCCCCTACATACAAAACATAAAAAAGAGAAAAATTCTCCCACACTGCCCCCCAAAGAAGAAAAACAACAAAACTAAAAAGAACAACAATACTAATGAAAGCAACAAGAAAAAAGCAAAAATGCCATTTAAACAAAAGAAAAGAAGAAACCTAACATAGCAACAGAATTGATTGGTGCAATACTGTGAAATGCTTGCCACCATATTAAATTCATTGACACGTTGGTCAGTTACAGACACATTCCATATGTTTGAATGATAACTTACATTACATTATCAAGTCTTTTTTGTATGTGTGTTAAAATAAAGGCTAACACAGCTGTCACAGGGTGTAACAGCGAAGAAGGACAAGTTGGTAAGCTATGATGCAGAAGAAGAAGAAGAAGAAGGACAAGCTATAAGTAAGGACCAACGTGTTTACACCACACCAAGGTGGATGCAAGTGCACTGAATACAACAGGGATTGAAGCTGGTAAATCGGGATAAACTTTTTATCATTTTTTTAATGTTTGATTTCTGATTTAAAACAAGTTGTTGGGAAAAAAAGAAGAAAGAAAGGGTGAAGGAGAACAGAGAGAGAGGTTGGGAGACATGCTTACTTTTCATCTCAAAAGGATTATCTTTGATAAAGTTTCACAGTAAAAAACAGCTTCATCTAACAGAATGTCCAATACAAAGCATGAAAGAGAAATCATTGCCGCTGAAAAACACAACAAACAACAAATGCAAGAAAGGAGAGAAAAAGAAGAAAGCAGTGACAGTTTCCAGAAAACCATACCAAAAAATGAAAGAATGTGTGATGTGCCTCTACTACTGCCTGCATAAGCCGAACACGTAAGAGGAGTATAATTATATCATTGTAAGTATCAGCAAAAACCTACGATGGGATAATTGTCTCAGAGCTCTTTTTCCTCACCTTGAGTTATGAATGTGTACTTTATAGAACAACAGTGATCATAAAAGTGAAAACTACCACGTAAATGAATTCACACACTTGTTACATGCTTTGGGGAGGAGGGGGGGGTGATGAATATGTGATCAAACAGTTTGAAACCAAAGATAATGCATTTAAGAGGCAAAGATGGCTGATAGTTTGAATTTTTTTTAAAAACCTCACAGCAACAACACTCTGATTTGTGTTACAGCTACACAGCTGCATATTGAAATTGAAACTGCAACAAGAGGGCATAATGTTCACAACAACAAACAAGAGAAGAAAAAGTGAAAATAGAACACAACCTTGACTTCACATGTAAAACTTCAGCTATGTTGATACACATTCTATCTTCAGTTATCTATATACAACTCTCACAAACTGGCTCAAATACAACTAAATCCTTAACACTAGTATGTTTTCCCCAAGTAAATGATTTTCAAATCATATTATCTATTTGTATTATGTATGAAACACCAGAATGCTTTTGCTTGTCTCTCTGCACCTTGGATTAGCAGGTGTGTCAGCATAAACACTTGCACCTCACATTAATCTAAATCTAATTATACATAAAAAGAATTATAACACTCATGTTTAACTGACCATACACTATATTGAGGTGTATGTTCCCAATACACAGTTACTACCATCGTGTCCCTTTACAAAACTTTACAACTGTTTTGTATGCTTTCATCCAATTCTGTGAAATATAATATTGCAATGCATGCTGAAAACTACTTTCCCCTTTCTATTCCACTTAACCATGTTTAAAATCTCTAGGTACTTCAACCTACATTGAAACAGGTCAGTAATTTCATGACTATTTATCTACACATACCACTCACAAACATGTACATATCTGTCTATTCGTTTCTAACAAAGTGTTTTCTCATGAGCATTTATCTGGTAAACGTTGGTGTACTACCTTCCCACACACACTTTGGTTAATGTTTTCCCATGTTTCCTTCATACCACAGGTCATGTCTGTTTTGTAAATTCATGTTTAAATACCTACCTCAATTTCTGTGTTCCAATATAATTTTGAGCATTTTAACGCTTGTTTACCTACAATATGGCATTGTTCTATGTATAAAATAACATCAATTGACCTATGTGTAAGATTTTGCCTATGTTTATATCAGTGACATAATTCACATCCATGGACATACAGCATCCTCCTTCATTACACAAATAGCACATTTTTAAAGCATTTTGAAAAGGAGAATGAAACCGCCTAAATATAGGGATGAGACAGGACAACAGAAATTTTCCGGTGCACATCTGACATCATAGGTGATGTGTATTACAGTTTATGAGTTTTGATCCGTTGTCATGTAACACATTCCAATAGTTTTGTTCAGAGTAGAGCCAAAATAGACATAAAAATAGCTGTACTTCGCTATACCTTTTACCCTTTGTTACTTTACTGATGATAGGTGCACACTTGAAAATTTATGTGTCCAGCGGAGGTCCCTAACTTAAACACATTTTTTTCTCCCACTCACACTACTCTGCAGTGGACACAGAATTTTGCATAGTTGTTCCTTATTTTGATTCCATAATGTTTAAAATTCACACCTTCATCTTCCTCTCCATGAATTATGATTTATTCTATGCTAACAAACATACAAGTAATATCAACATGATAAAAAATGTAATGAACATGATATATAATGAAACATAATTAGCTATCTTAAAAAGCAATGAATGAGTGATCTGCTTCTCAAGATGAACACTTCCTTAAGATATAAAAAAGAACCTCACCCAAATTCTGAAATTTCCAATTATGTACTCACATCTACGTGGAAAAGCTGTTCATAACAAATGACTCTGATAACATTACAAATAGACCCTGATCATAAACAATGCAACCTTATTTTCTGCTAAGAAAGATGGATTCAATCTAGAGACAAAAATATGTTCTCTAAAACAAATCGTATTGTCCATATTGTAAACAAATCCCTGTAATGTTTAATAATCATAACACATGCACTACTTTATCTAAATTGAAACCAAAGTATTTAGTACACTTATGACCCTTCATCCTTTAAACTGACACTAGCAGGAAATAATTCAAAAAGAAGATTTCATTTTCTGCTAAACTTAAGTTTCTATAAACTTCACGTCTTTATTCTCATGGTAAAACTATCAATATAATTCATGCACCATGAATCCTTTAAACTTTAGGGATCTAATCACGCTTCTTCAGACACTGATAAACTATCTTTTATATGTCAACTGATGCATCAGATTCTAAAAATATTTTTATTGGCTTGTCTTCCTTTCTCGAGAGACAGCTTCTCATAAACCTACCACAGTTGATAACAAACTCTTTGCCACTGAGAATATGATGCAGCAAAGTTTTCATTTCAAAGGGACTCAAATTAAGGAGATGATCAGATGCTTCCTCTCCTGAGAACAAATGAAAATAAAGCATTTCAGACATCTTAGCAAAAGTAAGCTCATTTCATTAAAAAACAAACCCACAATCAAGTAAATACAACTTACCACCCAAAAAACCTATTAAATTAAAGTGACAGGAACAAGCATATCAGTTAATTTTTACGACAGATGTTTCTATAAAATTGCATTGTTGGCCCAGATATCTTAACCTCAATACTTCCAAATAGTTGCAGCCAGAGCAGATGTATGCTTGTTAAACTTCTTGAAATAGCATTTCACCATATTGATACACTGATGATCCTGTCAAATACTTCTGAATCACATTACATAAGATTAATTTTTTAGCAACTTTGTGCTAAAGCTGTATAGGAGTTGAAAATTTAATATCTTTTATAGCACACCTGAACATTGCAAAGTTCTCGACAGCTCTGATGCCATCACTTGGATTATCAAGCCAACTCTTAATCTCAGCATCTCATCAAAGAGGTTGGGTTCTGTGCGGATGAACATGGCCAAGTACACTAGCAGTTCCTATGCAAAAGATAAAAATCACAAACAATAAGGATGAGGTAAATATCAAAATAAACATGCACGCCTAGTGTTGCTCTCTTTCTTCCTTTATCATTCCTATTTCACCTGATATTGATTCTATGGCATGTTTTTCTCCACTACCCTGTCTTTACAGATGGTGTCAGTGGCTGAGTGGCTAGGCTGTCGGATTTGGGATCAAGAGGTCTCACATTCTAATCCTAACAAAGCTATGTCCCCTGTTGTGTTCCTTGAAAAGAAACTTAGCACGCATCATCCCTATTTAACCCAGGTGCAGTTATTGGTACAAGCACAAGCTTAGAGTAAAAACCTGTGTCAGACTAGAATCATGTCCAGAGGTGATTATAATTATCTGTTCAACTTCATGCTACAGAAACCAGGATAAGCTCAGGTTCTATGAACTGAAATGGCCTTGAAGAAACTTAATAACCCTGTCTTATGGCATCCTTCTCAATTATTTCAAACATTCTTCCATGATTTTTACAACAGATTTCGCCATTGAAAATTATTCCTATCATCATGCAACAATTTCTTAGCCTTGAAAGACGGAATTTACTATAGCCTACCAATTTTTGTTTATTCAAGAAGACAAAAAGCTAGATTGAAAATTTGACAGACATGTGTTAAACAATAGTCTGAGAACAATTTTCCTCAATCAATAAGTATGTGAAAAATGTCCAGACACAAACACAAGAAATGTCATAGTAGAAAATTTAAGACAAACATTTTTTCAATGAAACTTAGCCCTTCCACCATGTAGTGATATCAGGTTGAATAAGAGGAGACAGCAAGATGAAAAAATAAGTTGAGAGTGAAAAGAAAGAAGAAGGATCTCCCAGCACCACCAAACTACCCACACTTAAGACAGTCATATAATGAAATGTGTGCTTCTCTTTTATTTGCCTGGAAAAGCATGTGATTTTTTTTTTGTCCTGTTTTCCAACACAAATCTGGCCACACTTATTATTCACTATCAACTTTCATAAATCTCACTCTAATATATGGTATTCATACGTTTATGTGTATTTTCAAATTATGAGCTTATCTTAATGTACATTTTATATGCCTTTTCTCTAAGTACAATGTACCTTACAAACATCAAAGTTCCCCATATTACATTTTTTACATACCTTTCCTCTAAGTGTACCTTACAAACATCAAAGTTCCCCATATTACATTTTTTACAAACCTTTCCTCTAAGTGTACCTTACAAACATTGAAGTTCTATATTACATTTTTTACATACCTTTCCTCTAAGTGTACCTTTACAAACATCAAAGTTCCCCATATTACATTTTTTACATACCTTTCCTCTAAGTGTACCTTAAAACATTGAAGTTCCCCATATTACATTTTTTATATACCTTTCTCTAAGTGTACCTTACAAACATCAAAGTTCCCCATATTACATTTTTTACATACCTTTTCCTCTAAGTGTACCTTACAAACATTGAAGTTCCCCATATTACATTTTTTACATACCTTTCCTCTAAGTGTACCTTACAAACATTGAAGTTCCCCATATTACATTTTTTTACATACCTTTCCTCTAAATGTATCTTACAAACATTGAAGTTGCCCATATTACATTTTTATATACCTTTCCTCTAAGTGTATCTTACAAACATTGAAGTTGCCCATATTACATTTTTTACAAACCTTTCCTCTAAGTGTATCTTACAAACATTGAAGTTGCCCATATTACATTTTTTTACAAACCTTTCTCTCTAAGTGTATCTTACAAACATTGAAGTTCCCATATTACATTTTTACATATCTTAAAACTTTCCTTTACTAAGTGTATCTTAAAACATCAAAGTTCCCCATATTACAATTTTTCTACTTATCTTGCCTCTAAGTGTATCTTACAAACATTAAAGTTCCCCATATTACAATTTTTTGACTTATCTTGCCTCTAAGTGTATCTTACAAACATCAAAGTTCCCCATATTACAATTTTTTTACTTATCTTTCCTCTAAGTGTATCTTACAAACATCAAAGTTCCCCATATTACAATTTTTTTATACTTACCTTGCCTCTAAGTGTATCTTACAAACATCAAAGTTCCCCATATACAATTTTTTTTACTTATCTTGCCTCTAAGTGCACTTTACACACATCAAAGTTCTCCATATATATAAAAACACATCATATAATTTTTTTTTCACTCCTTTTAATGGAGGTTTGTGGTTATTTCCTTCTTCATCTGCCAGTCATAAAAAACAACAACAAAAGAAGAAAAAAAAGGAACCTTACCTGAGTAAGCGAGGCTGTACTGTGATCTTCTCCACACGCCTCATAAATTATGGCAGCCAGCTCGTCGGGTGGCAAAGGACTGGATATAGAGACAATGATACGACAGTCAGAGTTTGAGGGGTTTTTTTGTTGTAAATGTCAGTAGCTATTAAATCTACAAACTTTGACTAGTAGTAGTTCAGCTTGGTTGAATAATGTATCAAGAGTTACTAGAATAAAGGTGATTTACTAAAAAACACACGCCAGAAAACAGTGAAACAAGAGCAATTTACTCTCTCTCTGTTTCTCTGTTTCTCCCTGTCTCTGTCTGTCTCTGTCTCTGTCTCTGTGTCTGTCTCTCTCTCTCTCTCTCCCCCCCCTCCCTCCCTCCTCCCCTCCTCTCTCTCCTCCCTCCCTCCCTCCCTCCTCCCTCCCTCCCTCTCTCTCTCTCTCTCTCTCTCTCTCTCTCTCTCTCTCTCTCTCTCTCTCTCTCTCTCTCTCTCTCTCTCCGCCCTCCCTCTCCCTCACTCACCCACCATGTGATGATGGTTTCATGGTCAGGAGGGAGACCCACAGACAGCTGCTTCTGTCTGACCAGCAAATCTGTAGCAGCCTGCAAGTAAGGACAACAACAGATTAGAACTTGAGTTGGATATTTTCGTTTCATTGAAATTCACCCCCACCCTATCGAATACGGTGATTTCAGGATGAATCAAGAGCAGCAAACAGTGAGATGACAGATAGGTAAAAGAAAGTCAGAAAGGAAAGAAGTAGGACTTATCAACGGCACCTGCCAACCGCCCACTTGAGATGGTCAATGTATGTAATGTGTGGCACTGGACATGCTAATACACACAACTGCACATAGGAGAACACACACCAAGGATTGCAAAACACTTGATAATAACATCATGAACCATTTGATAACGACGTCATGAACTCAACTAATTCAATCTACCTTATAAATTGAGTGGGAAAAGAAATCTTCACATTACAGAAAGATGACTTCATTCCATTTTACCATGTCCACCACATGTGGTGATCTCAAGGAGAATTAAGAGAGAGCAGCCAGATGAAAGATAAATTGAAGAATGAAAGGAAAGAAGTAGGACCTAACGGCAATGCCGTCAACCACCCACTAAAGAAAGATGTCATAATAGAAGAAAATATAGTGTATGGGAGAGTATATGATTTAAGAGAAAATGAAAGCGTTCAAGAAAAATTTTGAAATAATTACCAGAGCAAGGTCTTCAACCCTCTTCCTCAACATTCCAGCCGTATGACGCACAAGCCACCACTGCTTCCAGGTACCAGCCTACGATGTATCACAACATCAACATCAGCAATCTTTTTTTCAGTATCAGGCATCTTTTATTGGTGAGTTTTATTTTTATGTGTTTTGGTACTGTGCTAATAAATAATGATGAGTGAAGATGCATCTTTCAATTTTTGTGAATATTTAGTCAACGAGAAAAAGGAAATGTTTTTTAAAAGTCCTTAAAAATAGAAAAAAAGGAAAACTAACTGACACGTAATTTACAGTAAAAAGACACCAAGAAAAAGCTTCTCATTGAAGGACACAACACAATAATACTCAAAAGGCTGTAGCACATTCTGTTTACTATATTTTCATTATTTTTTTGTTTAGATGCCTTTAAACATAGCCGAAATAACACACACACACACACACACACACACACACACACACACACACACACACACACAAAGCTTTGGAGTACTCACCTTTTCATACAATTCAATGAGTAATTCCTTGATGGTGACTTTTCTGTTTTCTTCCATGTGCGTATCCCAGTCTGGGCCACTGAAATCAATGAGCAAAACCAATTCGTTAAAGAGTCCAGCAACAACATGAAAGAAATTGTATTATATTATTGTGCAATGAGACCCTTCAGGTTAGATGTTAACAATAACTTTCAAAGTTGTGATTCCTCTACCCTGTAGGTTAGATAGAGGTTGACAAAAACTTTGAAAGTTTTGACTTCTCTACCCTCTAGGTTAGATAGAGGTTGACAATAACTTTCAAAGTTGTGATTCCTCTACCTGTAGGTTAGATAAAGGTTGACAATAACTTTCAAAGTTGTGATTCCTCTATCCTGTAGGTTAGATACAGGTTGACAATAACTTTCAAAGTTGACTTTTCTACCCTGTACACGGCGTCGAACTCTAACGCAAACCGACCTCTTAGTTGTAGTCAGGTGCAGGCAATGAATTGCCGATGCACGGCCGTCTGAGAAGGGTCTGCTAGCGCCAATAGGTTACTTGGGTAATGAACGGCACCACTTTACGAAATGCTTTTGCACAACTTCATTCCTTTTCTAATTAAGTTACAAAGCCACTTTTCGGCTCAGTTTTTGTTTGTATTGAAACGCTCAACATTTGTTATTGTGTCTGTGAAAATTCAGTGCTCTTATCATTTGTGGCTTTTTTGTGTAGTGTGTCTTTTTGTGGAGTATGTATATTTGTAAAATTTAACACGTTATATCATCAATTAATGTTTTATTATAAAAAAACGGAACTTTATAAAACCGCCATACACAGTTTAATGTCAAGAGAAAAGATTCATCTATCAGTCTGTGTTAAGTTCATTAAGTTTCATAATTCTTTATAGAGTTATGAATTTTTTTTCGTACACCACCCACTTTTTCCAACATGAAATACATGTTTAAATCAACCATTCGTATGCCTACAATATTACCAATGATTATTTCCCTACCGTTTAAACGTGTAATCAATTTTGATAATTAACATATTCAAAACACCTAGAGTGTGAGTAATGGCTTAAGAACAACAATGGTATAGTACTGTTAAACGAGATTGATCGCCTCCCATTGTATGTTGGAATCATACTATTAATTCTTTCTCTTAATAATATGAGTCATACTGCTCAAAGTCACCTTCTTGTCCTGGATGAGCTATGCAGAACATGTTGGTGGGAAATCTCTTACTGTTAGAGAGAAAGGTTCTAATAGAACACCAATAAACTGTACAAAAAAAACATTACGTGACGATATACTCCTTATCTATGGGGTTGACATAGCGGACGATGTGGCTGGAAAACATTCACCTTATTTGTAGGAAATGTTATTCATACGTCAGCAATGTAAAGTGACGTAACAGTGCAACAGTTGTAAAGAATTCCAGAGACAAATGTGCTACAACAAACATTATTTGATGCCGATTCAAAGTGGAGATAATCATCTCGAACCGTAGTGTTTGTTCTCATCATGAATTCCTAATGTCTGGAGTATGCGTCCCTATCCCATGTAAGCCCAGGGCGCCCAGTCCTTCTTGTGACACACCCCACACACCTACACCCAGCCAAACAGACATGCCTGGTACATCTACTTCTAGTCTTCGTCAAACAGACACAACGAACAATATAAGCACTTTAACTGACACATACTTGACATCCATGCTCAGTCCAAACAGCCCATGTTACAGTTATAGCAATAATGACATCAATGTAGACACACACACAACAACAGCATCTATCAAAGACAGAGGCATTCCTCATCAATCAACCACACAGTACCAATGATAACCTCTTTCAATTAGAAATCGTTTCAGATTTTGTTTTTGAAAACAGACAAACCTTTGTAAGTGAAAACTTTGAGGATGCGGAGGTCCCTTTAGCTAGAATTAGAAATTTAGTAAGATTTGTGGACCATTTCTTTGAATTGTATGCTGCCAGGGACATACTCACTTGGCATGAGGGCTTTCCGAAAATGAAATTTGGATAAAAATAGGAGGGACGATGGGAAAAGTTCTTTGAAACTTACCCTACAGGTAGCTGACCTACAGAAGCCAAATTCACCCAGAAATACAATAACAATCGCCATGGCAGCTGTTAGAGATAATTATGAAAATATAACTAGATTTCTAGGCTCATGCCTACTTGCTGATATTCAACAGCTTCTAGATCATTCATGGAGAGGCAAGGCCATTAAAGTCTTCCTTAATGGGGACTATGACTTTTTATGTAATGTTTATGGCCTTTCTGATCCCCAAGGAACTTACCCATGTTTGTGGTGTTTGATGCCGAAGCGTAATATGAACGCTATGTGAGCCCTCTCCAACAGCATACGCTTAGAGACTTACTAAAAAATAAGTCAATTTAAGGATACACACAAAGGGGACAAAAAATTGGCTGCAGAACACTACAATTGCTTGCATACACCTCTTTTACACATTGAATTATATAGAGTTTCAACCCCCTGCTTACACATCCTTTTAGGCACAGTATTAAAACATCATAGACTGTTAGAATCAGCAGCACACTCCATGGACATCAAAATTGCATGTCAGGCGGATATCTATCTCACTGAATTGGGACAGATGCTTAGAGAATTCGGTGGTTCGTGGAAGAAAGCTCATGAAACACAAGAAAGGTTCGATTTTTTCCAAGGCTGTCTTCTCTTCAGTGAGTGTGATAACGATGTGGCAAAATATAAAAAAACTAGTAGAGGACACAGAAGATACCTTCTCAGAAATAAAACACACACACATTAATTTGAGATGAGGTCCAGTAGCATCATCCCTTGACAATATTCTCACCTCACACAGAATCACACCACAGGCATATCATAGCAGATCATTTATAGGAAACCAGTCATAAATATGTCCAAGAAAAAGTTTACACTCACCTCACACAGACAATCGTCACTCAGACAAAGGCATGCATAATAGACCCATTAATTATAGACGAAGCACATAGGATAACGTTCATTTTTAATCAACTGAATAGGGCACTAAGTATAATCCACACAGCTATCTCTCACACTAGGCTAATAAAAGCAGATTTATTTCCAAACACCCAAAAAGACAGTGAAAATTACATGTGCTTGTACAGACAAAATTTCCCAAATAAAGTAATCCCCAAGCAGCATATTCTTGAGCATCATTGCCTTTCACATATAAAACAACACAAATTTGGGCTCGGCTTACTGGGTGAACAAGGAACAGAGAATTCACATCAAACCATGGCCAAGCTGGAAAGAAGGGCACGTGGCATTACAAGTGAAGTACAAAAGTTAGAATTTGTGATGCGTGGTCACGTGCTTCAAGTCAGTCCTAAAACGCATTTTTTCTAAGTGATGTGAGTAATAAAGCACATTTAGCTGTTTCTAAAGTATGTTGGTCTTTTTGTTTCTTCTATTTGTTATTATATCTGAAGTTGAAATGGATGTGGAAATGTTTTGTTCCAATTACTGGCATATCACATTGCATGATAGTAAATCAGATCTGGCCGTGTTGACTGTGATGAAATCTTGACAATTTTTTCATGATAAGGTTTATAAATGTCTTCAGCTGAGTTTGTGAAATTTTGACAAGTGTCTCAAGTTCCGTTTTCAAAAATTTTGAAGTTAAAAGTCGTACCATTAATGAGCAACTTCTACTTTTCTTCGCCGACTTCAAACTATTCTTGTACAGTGATGAATCATGTCTTGCTCGTCATTTTTTTCACACAGTGGAAAAACACTCAACTCACAAATGTAGATCACAAACTCATGACGATTTGTCCAATGACCATGGAGGAAAAATGTAATGTTTTACAGTAGTTTAACTAGCGGTTACGTGGCTGCCGACAGGTAAAACATGCCTTGTCTCTGATCGGTCGCTGAACTCGGTCAACGTGACCTAGTCGGCAGGCAGCGAGAAACTAAAGGGTCCGGGTTTTTGACACGGTGTGTAGCTTAGATAGAGGTTGACAATAACTTTTAAAGTTGTGATTCCTCTACCTCTGTAGGTTAGATAGAGGTTGACAATAACTTTGAAAGTTATGATTCCTCTACCTGTAGGTTAGATAGAGGTTGACAATAACTTTGAAAGTTATGATTCCTCTACCCTGTAGGTTAGATAGAGGTTGACAATAACTTTTAAAGTTGTGATTCCTCTACCCTGTAGGTTAGATAGAGGTTGACAATAACTTTCAAAGTTGTGATTCCTCTACCCTGTAGGTTAGATAGAGGTTGACAATAACTTTTAAAGTTGTGATTCCTCTACCCTGTAGGTTAGATAGAGGTTGACAGTAACTTTTAAAGTTGTGATTCCTCTACCCTGTAGGTTAGATAGAGGTTGACAATAACTTTCAAAGTTGTGATTCCTCTATCCCTGTAGGTTAGATAGAGGTTGACAATAACTTTGAAAGTTATGATTCCTCTACCCTGTAGGTTAGATAGAGGTTGACAATAACTTTCAAAGTTGTGATTCCTCTATCCTGTAGGTTAGATAGAGGTTGACAATAACTTTCAAAGTTGTGATTCCTCTACCCTGTAGGTTAGATAGAGGTTGACAATAACTTTCAAAGTTGTGATTCCTCTACCCTGTAGGTTAGATATTCCTCTACAACAGTTAGCTTTCAAAGTTGTGACTTCTCTACCTTTCAGGTTAGATATTGACAATAGTTTTCAAAAGTTTTGATTGCTATCCCTTCAGGCTAGATGTTGACAATAACTTTTTTCTCTACCGTTGGTTTATATGAAAGTGAAGAAAAGATTGGGAGACAAGGGGAGTGGGTTTCCATTCCATATAGATCCACTCTTTCAATTCTACACTCATTCCTTCTTTCTGCTTGACATAAATTGCAAGAATACAAGTTACTTCACATAATTCTCTCTTTAAATCCCTTCTTTCCTTTTTCTC
Source organism: Doris montereyensis (assembly GCA_037039925.1). NCBI lineage: Eukaryota > Metazoa > Mollusca > Gastropoda > Nudibranchia > Dorididae > Doris > Doris montereyensis. Next base: position 277,168 of record JAXRKP010000173.1, on the reverse strand, counting down.
TCTTCGTATTATGTGATGATTTTAAGAATCAGTCATAACCTAGGGAGCTCCTGTTGTAAATAGGCTGGGTTTCAAGTTTGCCAGGGGTGCAACAAAACATTTTCTTTACTTTTGCTTCTGGAAGGCCTCCAAAAACTGACCCCTTTACTTCAACTCCTATAACAATAGTTTATGTGTTACTCAATGGGACTGGGTTGGTATTGCCATAAGCAAAGCACAGGAGAGGCACAATTACACACTTGTGCTGGTGTGCTGATGTCTCAACCTTGTAGCTTTCTTCCTTTTCTTCTTGCAGCAGGATAGTGGAAAATCCATATTTTTTAAAGAACACATTTCCAATTAATAGCACACTGCTTTTTTCATACCCTCAGTTTTCATACCCTTAGTTTTCATACCCTTAGTTTTCATACCCTTAGTTTTCACACCCTTAGTTTTCATACCCTTAGTTTTCACACCCTTAGTTTTCATACCCTTAGTTTTCACACCCTTAGTTTTCACACCCTTAGTTTTCATACCCTTAGTTTTCATACCCTTAGTTTTCACACCCTTAGTTTTCATACCCTTAGTTTTCATACCCTTAGTTTTCACACCCTTAGTTTTCATACCCTTAGTTTTCACACCCTTAGTTTTCACACCCTTAGTTTTCATACCCTTAGTTTTCATACCCTTAGTTTTCCCACCCTTAGTTTTCATACCCTTAGTTTTCACACCCTTAGTTTTCACACCCTTAGTTTTCACACCCTTAGTTTTCCACACCCTTAGTTTTCATACCCTTAGTTTTCATACCCTTAGTTTTCATACCCTTAGTTTTCCCACCCTTAGTTTTTATACCCTTAGTTTTCATACCCTTAGTTTTCCCACCCTTAGTTTTTATACCCTTAGTTTTCATACCCTTAGTTTTCATACCCTCAGTTCATGTTAACGATGTCCAGAGGAACGTAAGCCATGAATACATTTTCCTCATTTTTACACATTTTCATAGTTTCTCTGTTTTCTGGATCATAATTCAAAGTTTGTTATAACTGTATGTGAAATTTAGCAGAGTGCTCTCCTGATGTATTAAAGAATCAAAATACAGTCACGCCTCGATAGTCCAGACTTCAATAATCCGTATGTCTCGATAATCCAAACAGATGAGCTGGGACCGATATTTTCTTCTTTATTTGTACATGATAATCCGGAAATTCTGGATTCTAGATCCGAACACCTGATTTTGGAACAAGTTACCACACTATAGAGAGTTGATGCTGCAATAAAGCAAAAACGCAACTGTTCGAGATAGTCTAACCAATCTGCTAAAAGTCCATCAAGGCCACCGGATTCGACTTTCTTATCACCAATTCAGCCATACCATTTAGCAATTTTCAGTCTCGGTCTGTCTGTCGGTGTCTCTCTCCTTCTCTTCTCTCTCTCTTCTTTTTCTTCTTCAAATCTTCTTCTAGTGTGGTGTAAACTTGAAATACAAGTCGACTTGAGAAAAAGAGAGAGAGAGTCTAAGTGTGAGTGTTAAGCGTCTTTCCCAAGTACCACAACGCCGGACCTAGCTTTGCTAGGATTTGTACCCGGGACCTCATAATCCCCAGTCTCACAGCCTAACAACTCAGCCACTGACGCCAAAGATATTATTAGATGATGTTCAAACCAAAGAAGCTTCACATTCTTAGTTCAAGTCCCAAATGTTATACCAAGAGCAAGGAACAGCGCTATTGTAATACTACTAATACAGTGGTAGGCTTAGTAGCAGTAATGACACATGACCTTGAAAGACAAATCAATACTATTAATAGTATTCATGTAGTAGTAATAGATAGCCCATGTAGTAGTTATAGACAGCCCTGTAGTGTAGTTCTCAGAAAAGCCTATTGAGGGCTTGGGGGGGGGGGAGAGAGAGAGAGAGAGAGAGAGAGAGAGAGAGGGAGAGAGAGAGAGAGAGAGAGAGAGAGAGAGAGAGAGAGAGAGAGAGAGGGGGGAGAGAGAGAGAGAGAGAGAGAGAGAGAGAGAGAGAGAGAGAGAGAGAGAGAGAGAGAGAGAGAGAGAGAGAGAGAGAGAGAGAGAGAGAGAGAGAGAGAGAGAGAGAGAGAGAGAGAGAGAGAGAGAAAGAGAGAGTTCTCTAGCCAGTGTTGAACAGCATCATTGTGCTCTGTCTCCCGTAAAACGCACCAGGCCTTCATCACTAAGTTCTGAAGCTTTCGCTGAATCATAATGCGTCCCTTTGATCAGTGATTCGATAATTGGATGTCTTGATAATCCTGACAAATTGCTCATAACGGAGGTATTCGGATTATCGAGACGCAACTGTACAAACATAAGCATAACAATTACTTTTCAAGATCAATCTTTGAGCCTTATTTGAAAGGACATATATACACATTCACACACACACACACACACAATATTCCTTATTTTTCTTATAGTCCTGAATACATATAAAAAATACATGTAGAAGTAAACCTGCAGCCATTACAAAAAAATCAAGACAAAGTAAGAATGTCAAGCTCTTTGATAAAGATATTAAACTTGACTCACTTGTTGACAAACAAGTAATGAATGATGTCTGCCTGTTCTTGAAGGTTGGCAGTATGCTTCAGTTGCTCCACCAGATCAGTGCTGTCCGTCTCATCAGTGTCAGTAACATGTTTGACATGTCTCCGCATTGGTCTGGGAGATGAACTGGGACTGGGGCTGGACTGGCTGACATATCACCCTCGTCCTTCAAGTGGTGAGCTTTCAAGGTTGTAGATGCTGAGTATAAAATATAATTTGTGTTTAAAATAACGTCTGATGATGAATATATAAGCGTTTAATCTCTTCAACTTTAGTTTTGTTTCTTCATGTAAAACTGAACTCTTGATGTTAGAGGCTGCAGAAAACCGATGACTTCATTTGATCAAATGAATCTTTTTTTCTTTTCTATCACTTTACATGAAGTGTTGATTTGATAACAATTATAAAAAACATTATAATGACAAGGCATGGAGTCCTAAAATTGAGCTCAAAAATTAAATATTTCAATTGACCGTAGGTGAACATCACAGGTCTTCCAACTAAATAATCTTGTATGTTGATATTAACCTCCAAAAATGTAATGTATTTAATTTAACTCATGTATGAGGACTACTTGAGCTATAATCAGTTAATTGTGCTAGTGAGAAATACTGTTTTTCTTTATTATGGCGTGAAAGGGTTCAGGATAATACAAAGATGAAATTTGCGTTAAGATTGTAAGACGTACCCAATAAACGGCTCTACCATATATTATAAATTCTCTTGAAATTGACTGAAAGCTAAATTTTCTTCAAAGGATAAATGCTTGTAGTCAATCAGCATGAGCATTTTGTGAACATGAATACTAGAAGTTTTATCACTGTAATGTTATGTAAGACATGATGCATATTTGATTAAAGATTCATTAAATAATAATGAATACATTATTCTGACCAACTCATCTTTAAACCAACTGAATTGTAAATGATAAATCATCACTTCAAAGAGGAGAAATAAAAATGACATTGATACATGTACTGCATTTTCCACTAACTATTGATTCTGTCATTTTTTAAAGAAATTTTGCAGCTAATGCCTAACAAACAAAAAATCAAAGTGCTTTTGAAAGATTTGTCTTCACTTAGTACTTCGAAAAATATTTGGTGGAATACTACTGACTGCCTTCCAAAGAAGTTAAGAATGAAATTCCATAAAACTTTACAAAGTGGTAAAAACGGATTCATCAAGATTAAAAAGAAATGGCAACAGTACATAACAAAAATAGCAACAACAACAAGAAAAGAGAATCCCAAAAAGAAACTTACTAACAACAAAATTAACAGTAATTATTTGCAAGATGACCCATACAAATCAACAACTAAGAACTGAAAAGCATTGAAATCAAAGTAGTAAATTGGGCAATGAGCTTTAGAAACTTATTTGGTTTGCTTTGTGAGATAAAGGATAAAACAAAATGAAAGCTGGATAAAATCATTGCAGGATGAAGAGTGTGGTAAAAAGGGGAAACAATCCAAACATACCCAAAATAAGAAATTATTGATAATAGCTTAGCAACAATACTAAATCGCATATCTTGAGTGATTGCTCTAGCTGGGAGAATCCAGTGTATTGGAGACAAAACATTTTAAATTGAATTAAATAATTTTAACACTTCTACTGACAAATTTACATTCACTTAAAACTGTACAAATAATAAAGGCTAAACAAAAAAAAGCGACTTTGACTAAAGAATTAGATCAAATAAAACTTCTACACCAGACTGAACTTTTTCTGTTACAGAATATTACTGACAAATCAAAAGGAAAAATCACTTTCATTTCAAAATGAAAACTAACGCAAAACAAAGAAAAAATTAGCATAGAATCTCCAAGAAAACATAATCAAGCAAGTCCTTTCCTCTTTCTTCCTTTCTTTCTCTTCTGTTTTGGTATGTTCCTTTAAAAAAAATCTTAAAATGCAAATTCATACATAATAGTAAAACAAACTATGGCACATAATATGGCCATATGAAGCCTACAGACTCTCTGTATGAATAAATAAGTTGCAAATGAATGAAAGCAAAACGAAATAAACAAACAAGCCAAATTTAAAAGAACAGCTTTTCCTTTCACTACTGATATATGAAACTTTAGGAAGAGTATCAAAAGATTTATGAAGCCACAGAAATGGTGTTTCTAATTTTAAAAATCCAACTTTAAGATACTTTATCAACAACATGACCTTATAAAAGTAGATTTGTTAGAGAATTGATCAATGTAAGCTATTTGTTATATTTAGTGGTTCATTTAATGGCTCATCATTCAGATTTAACATTAATAACTATTTTTGGATAATTGGATGACAATGATGATACAAAAATGATCAAAGAAGACAAAGGATAAGAAAACAGTGATAGTGAAAAAAGTAGCACAGATAACATTTGCAATACATATATATATATATAGCTTGCCTGCCTATACATGTGTAGAAGGGTATGTGTTTATGTATGTATGTGTATGTATGTACTAGTATGTATGTATATGTGTGTGTATGTACTGGTATGTATGTATATGTGTGTGTGTGTATGCATGTATGTATGTGTGTGTGTGTGTGTGTGAATGTATGTATGTATGTATGTATGTATGTATGGACAAATATATCCATTTCAGGGTACCTGTCTATCTGTCTGTCAAAAGAGTAAAAGAGATGTTGGAGAAGATGGGATTTATTTAAAAATACAATGAGACAGCATACAGCTCAAAACAATTAATAAGTAAAGGTAGCATTAAGGGCAAAAATCAACATTGGCATAGGGAAAAGTATGCCGTAAGCAGAAAATGGTCAGCTACAAACATGCAACGTAGAAAAAACGAGTTTGGAAGGTGGTGAAAAATTAAGCACGGACATGATAAGACAAAAGGTAGAACAGAAGCAGAATAACAGATCAGGAGTGCATCTAAAAAAATTCTAGGAAAAGCAGCAGAGGTGTACAAAGCATATAACTGAGAAAAGACAAGAAATGAAATATATTTGATCTCAAAGCAATGACGTTTCAAGATTTATACTGGAATTCCATTTGAATTCTGAAAGCCTCCATTTGTGTTAATGGCCGTACCATAGATTTAACAGTTGTTATACGAAAACTCGACAAATAAAGACTGCAAAAGAAAAAAAAAGCTTTGTTTACAAAGTTTTTCATTATCTTCAAACGCTGTAATCGTTGCCTCGAATTTGTGCTGTCATCCTTGGTGAATAAAGGAAAACAGCAAGATGGAAGACAGTCGTAAAAGGAGAAAAGTACTGACAGTGCCTGCCAACCATTCACACCAAAAATTTACACATTGAAATATTGGCAATAGAAATAAAGGCAAAGGGATTTCAAGTTTGCACCATGATAATGAAAACTGTTTAAATGATCAGGCTGAGTGGTGAAATGATGACAACTTTTCCCCATCTGTGAGTGATCAAGCAAGCCACTAAAAGCAGAGTAGATAAAGATGAAGGTGTTTGCCGTGTAAAATTGATATGAATTCATGAATAAATTAAAAAACAAAAGTAAAAATGAGCAACATCTATAACATGACAAGTGTAACTATGAATTCGCTTTGTCAGCTTCATTGATCTCAAGAAGATGTATAGATGTGTAGCAGTTTAATGGAAATTTATAGCTGTACACATTCGCTAAGCTAGGTGAGAGCTCAATCTAGGGATCCAAAAGATATAATAAATAAAAAAATCTACCTAAGATGCAAGAACATAGGAGAAACACGGAGGCTGCTAGCATTATAAACAACAGAGGCATGCGACATGCAAAGCAGAAAGTGATAACTTGCAGGAGACTTATAAAAGCATGCAGGGATAATAGTAGTAATTTGATATGCAGCATACAACATGGAAACCGGGCAAGGACAACCTGAGGACGGTGGGTGGTGAGGTAACAACGGAATTAGATGGGGGCAAAGGAGAAAATAAATAAACATCCGTGACATTACCGGCTTCAATGTTCATCTGAGTGGATGTGGGGCTTTCGGGGGAATTGCTGCGAGTCGTGGTGTAACTGGACTGACGACTGTAACCACTAGAACCAGGTCCTGAGTGGCAAGCAGATAAGCAAAAGTTGGTGACAAAACAGAAGAAAACGTCAGTTGAAAACGAGTGAATGATGAAACAAATGATATCAGCAAATCTAAGCCAGGCACAGGAATTAGAATAGCCATTTCTCAAATTCCCAAAAGCATCTATATGGAAGACTTGACCTATCCATCACATCAATCACTCCTCTTTCACTGCCATGCTGAAGCAATTGACTTCATGTTTTAGAATCGAAATTCCATTAAAATCAGAATACATAATTGTTATTAACTTGAATAACGTCTGCCCTTTTGAGAGTCCCTTACAACTTTCTCTCAGATGCATTTACATACTAAACAACAAAAACCACCTAAGAGAACCTTGAAGACATGTCATGTCATAAATGACACAATGATTCACTGATGGACACAATTTTATAAATATAATATTACGTCATTGATACGTAAAAAAAAAATCAATATAAAAAGCTGCATCAAAGCCAAATATAGTATATGATGTCCCTCAATAAAACAATAGAAACAGTGGGTGGTCTCTTCAACATAGCTTCAATGTAATAGACAGTCTGTCATTTTTTAATCAACATAATGTATCAATTTTTTGTATGATTGAAATTTACCCTGTCCACCATATAGAGTAATCTCAGGGTGAATTAAGATAGCAAGAATAAGAGAAAGTAGTGAATAACAGAGAGCCAGTTAACTTTTTGCCTGTGGTTCCAATACAAGAACAAACAGCTGATTCATTTGAATGGCAGAGGTTATTTTCCAATACAATGCAACAATGATTATTAGTAGTAAACATAAGCAAAATGAAAACAGCCTTCAAAGAAAACAGTCTTACATGACATAAGCCATGCATGGTAATTTATATGATATTAATGTTATGCATACATTTCATATGAAATGATATCTAATATTCGAAGAATATGAGCCCAAGTAGGAAAGAAAGATGGAGTTTGTGTCAAGGCAAAATGCTAAGAGCTCTCACAGTGGAAAGAGAGAAATAGGAGTGAAGAAATAAGTTGAAAATGCATTGAACGAGTTCATGACAATGATAGGCAATTTCAAGCAAAAATGGTTTTGCTGTTTAGAAACTTAAACTTATCAATGTTGCTTTCATTTGTATATATTTAATTTGAAAAGCTTGTACTTTTAATGTTTTTTCTTGTTGAAATAGCAGGAAGAGAAAAATTCAAAGCCATAATGAAGTTTGCAATAATTTCAACAAGAACACAAAGAAACCATCTTTCTCCAATATGTAACAAACTTGACTGGTGAAATCTGAAAGGAACTCAAACCAACAATTTGAATGTCGTTAACGTACAGCAAAATTAAAATTTAATTTACATGAACTAGAAGTAGAATCGTCCTCAGATTTGGCTTCAACTGAAAAGCAAGAAATAGAGTCAGCAATAAGAAGGTTCTTTTTCCAAAGACAGAGAATAAGTAAAACATTATCAGCATATTGGATCAAGCAAATAGGGCAATTAGGATTTCTTATAATGTAGACAAAAATCATCACAAAATGGATGGTGTTTTACTGTGGGTTAATTCAATACAGTGGAACCTCTCTAATCGGGAAGTCTCGTGGATTGCAAAATTGTCCCGATTTGCGGGTTTCCTGATTTGCCGGAGACCTTTTCCTTCAGCAGTTTGAGGCACCTAAGCCCTTCTGAGAGTGGTAAAATGCAGAATTAAACGAACAAGTAGCCACAGGACCCGTTAATCAAAACGAAGATGGCATTCATCAAAGATGTCACTCACAGTCACAATCGACCTTGGTTGGATGGTAGATAGATAAGACACGTAATCAAGAAGGTATGGCGGGTCATTTAATCACCTCTTGTGTCCACCCTTGCGACTGACAGATGAGACAAGCAATAAAAGACTGATTTTGCACAACTTTCTAATCGCCGCCCTGTGTCAACACCGCATTGTATTCTTAGGTGGACGAGTGAGGTCTGGCACAACGCCTGCTTTCACACCTTCTTAATGGATGTCTGGTGTGTCTGGCTTATGGTCGTCATGAACTGGCACTTGTGACATCGTGTACATATTGTGCAATGTATAACACGTGTAGCACTAATGCAGGTGTAATAATTGATGTTTTGCTAACACTGAAACCAAATTGAGATACAAAGTGAGTGTTAGACTTAATTAATATGGGGAAAATGGTGATGATAATTAATGCAAGCCCGCGAAAATTGTCCCGATTAGCAAAGGACCTTTCCCGTTTAGAGAGGTAAAATATATAGAAACTATTCCGTTTCCTGGGAATTCTTCCTGATTGGCCGGGTTTCCCGATTCCTGGGTTCTCGATTTGAGATGTTCCAAAGTAGTTGCCTGAAAACTGGAGTTCATCTGATATAAGGGTTGATCTCGGTTTTAATTAAAAACTAAGATAACAGTACAGTTATAAAGTAGAAAGAAAAGAAAGAAAGGAACAGCATACGAAGAAATGTGAGAAATTTTACAAATTGTATTAGGCTCACCATAACGTTTCAATTCTTTAAGATCTTAGTTTTTAAAAATTCCCCCTTTAACGATCAACGGTTTCTCAGGTTGAATTCAGAGGAAACAACTACATGAGAGACAGATCAAAAAGAGATTGAAAGACGAAATACAGACCTGACAGAAGTACCCACTAACTACATACAGTTCCAATATATTACAAATTTAAGAGATGTCAAGGATTGATGGACTTTCAAAACAAACAACAACAAAAACCCATAATAAGATGAACTGAATATCATTGAATGATTGCGGGAACCTTGTTGTTATGAGTATGACTGTAAGTCACAGCAAAGGTCGATTTTTGGCATGTGACAAAACAAGTATTTTCTGGCTGTTACATTGTCATCATTAAACAACACTTGTGCAATAAAGGGACACGTTTAAAATCTTTAAAGTTTCTCTGAGCATGCAATGCTCTTTCTTTTAAATATTTGTGAGTCTATTCGGGTAAAATAAGTCTATCTACAGAGCAAGTAACTGTTTTCAGGCATATAATTTTCTCCCATACACAATGATTTAACTTTGATTCAAGAAAAAATCTTGGCATCAGCATGAAGCATCTAAGTCTAAGCACGGTAACTGAAACTTGAAACGTAAAAGACATATCCAAGACAAAATAGAAATAAAGGAAGATTAAATGGGGCAAGGGATAAATTATATATACAAACGGGAAACACAAGGATATATGTACACTAGTCAGGCAAACAATACAGAAAACAGAAGGTATAATCCACAAACTGAAAATGCAATTCAACTTAAGAGAGATATGGAAAGAAAGTAAAAGAAAAAAGAGAAAATTGAAATAAATCAAAGCAAATCAACAATATGAAAAGCTCCAAAATGACTGGATGCAAAAAAGAAGCTAACCTTCAGCCCTGGATGAAAACAAAACAAAGTCCAAACCAAAAATGCTCCCCCAAAAATACAAAAAGAATTCAAAACAAAACAGGGCAAAGACTGCTTGAAGTGGACATAATGAGACTTTACAAAGAGTATGCTTTATGCTACTGAGCTCAGTTAACTCACAGCAATGAATATGAAAGCCTTGTCTATCCTTAAAAGAAATTCTCACAACTTTTCAATTCTAAGCACACAAAAATGCTATCTATTAAAATCTAAATTTTAAGTGTTAATAGATGAACAAAGTCCACAAGATAAACAGGCGATAGGTCATGGGGACAAGCAAATAAATGAATGCTTGGCAAATACCAAACTGACCTAGTTGGTTTAACGTATTCCTGGAAGGTCCACCCATGTTTTCTGAATTTCAGAGAATCAAAAATTGTATTATTTGACCATTCTGCACATAACTGAAAATCATTTGTATCAGCTACATTCAGTGGATTATAGTTTAGAGGCATTCAATTTGAGATTACAAAGTATAAAATAATATTAATAAAAACAAATAAAAATAAAAATTTAATTAAAGAAATAAAACAAAATAAAGCTGACAAATACCTTACATTGAAACATGACAACATATTTAATGACACTTTTATACAATTTTTTGTGTGCTCATACTTTGATTTGATTAACTTTGAACAAAAAGTCTTTAACAAAAATTTAAAGGCAAATTAAACGCCAAATATTTATTTATTCCAACACACAAGTTACAGTTGTATAAACATTCTTCTGCTATTGTTTACAATCTATTACAGCATTTTTTACACAACAGTAAGCAGTATTCTCATCCTTTCTTTTCTTCCGTCTTCAAAGTTATAAAACTCTTTTTATAAAAATATTTATATTTTTCTTTCTTGCAATTGTCTATCAAACAATTTAAGACTCATGATGGCGTTCTTTCAAAATTGTCCTTGCAGAGCTCCAAAGATCACTTCTCTACACATGCAGTATTTCTAAAATTCATTTGTTGAAACTTAATGTTTTCTTTCTCAATTTCTATTCATTTTCTATTTTTTTCTTTCCTTTCTCTTTACAATGTTATTAATGGTATAACAAATAACAACTAACACCAAATTAATGTTTGACATATTTCAATATAAGAAGAAATAACAACAAATGTTTGGAGGTCCATTTGCTTAGGTCCCCAAATCAAAGTCATGGTAAAAACAGTCACACCATGACATTGGAAACTCGTTGCAATAGAAATTTATTGTTTATTCAAATTGTGTGTATATGCACTAGTGCTTCAGCAGAAGCCTATTTCTATTCCAGGCTAAAATAAAGATCTTTTTCCTCATGGTGATATGAAAATGTCACTGAAAGGAAACAATAAACACTATGGCAACAGATTAAAGGTAATACATATATTTTTTAACAATGTTCAAATTTGTGAAACCAACCTATTAGGCCTAAAGCCAATAGACCTTCGTCTTATGCCTATCACATGAGAAAGATCTGTTGAAATGAGGCAAAACAGTTTTAGCTATTTCAACAAATTTGAGAGAAAGGTATGGCTGTCTTGATCAGTTGGCTGTTGAGGGAAGATGCAGGAAAAGAAAAGAAAAAAGATATTGTCATAAACTAACAGCAAGACCAAGCTGAGACTGGTTGGGGTAGGGGGGAGGAGATGTCAATCATGCAGCAAAACAAAGCCTTGACCAGGGGCATCCACAGCAACAAACTGTTCACGTGTAGGATATCAGGTCGCTGTTTTTAGAATAGCAAAGAATGATACACTTTAAATATGAAAATGGCGAGAAAGGTGTAATGTAATTTGGGCTGCAAACATTCATCCTCTAATCATCTATAATAATCACGGAGAAAGAGAGAAGACAGAAAAGCAAGTGAAGAGCTAAAGATCAGAATTTAGGAACTACAGATGTAAATAGAGGCATCTAGACATGAATGCTGCATGTCAGATCATCCAGTTTAAAGGTTCGCATTCCTGAAATACATTATAATTTGGAAGAAAAGCAAACCTATTCTATACAGTGATATTTAATTCATTAAATCCATTTGACTGTAGCAAATGATATGCTTCTAATCAAATCTTTCCATTAAATAAATCACACATAAATATTATAACTTTCAATATTTAGTAAAAGATTAAGTATAAACAATGGCATTAACTCTTCACTGTGTCATTTCACTCACTGAATGGATATCAAATTGCTTTCCTAACCACTTATCATCTATCAAATGATTAATAAGACACTTCTAAAAGTATTACAATTTTGAGTACTGGGTACTCACTTTTAGACTGAGGGGTTAGATGAAATGAATAAAAATCTTCCAAAATAACCAGAAAAGAAAGTATACACGAATAAAAATTACATCTGTTTTGCAGTTCTGAAATGTCTACCAGTTTAAATCACAGCCTTTTATGTACATAGCTTTTTGTTAGTAGTGTTTCAATGGTTATAGGAAATCAACAGAAAGAGTGAGTAATATTTGTGTAATTTGTCATCTTCAAAGAGTAAAGAGGTAGAGAGGGAAGAAAAAATATTTTTTTTTACTACTTTTTTATTTCCATACAATTTATTAGTGAGAAAAAAACTATACAAAATTAGTCACAAAATCTAAAACATTTCAAACAACAACCAAAGCAAGCATATATGGCATCTTTCAGTTATGTTTGAACTTGATTTGGTTCTCATTGTGTGGCTATATGTGTGTATTATAACTAGAAAACATATCATGAATTCCATAAATCATTCCCCACATGTTGCTTTAAAGAATTGAAGTTGAATCCTTCTTACATACATACAACACACACACATACAAATATAAATCACTAATAACTTTCAGATTAACTTAGTTTGTACATCTAAACCCACTGCCATGTGAAAGAACATTCATAACAAAAAAATCAGCAATAAACACCAATAGGCACACACTGAAGGCAGCTTAAATTTCATCTTGACTGTTTTACATCTCTACACCACACAAAGCCCACTCTAAGATAAAGGCTCCGACGTAACAGGATACAATGAATTCAGGACGATCATTGCTACTGGTTCAAACTACTTTTCATATAACTGCATGATGGAAAGTTTTCTCCCTCACACACTTGCTGTCCAATCAATACTCTCGATTTGCTGCAATCTTCCCGGCTCAGGCTCCCTTTCTCCCGCTACCTTAAAGACTAGCAGTAGTTTTTATACATTACTTTCAGAATGACCCATATAAACATAAAATACACTGCTTGCTTTTCAACACAAAAGCTTTATCACTGCTTGTTTATCTGTTTAATTGAAGTTTACCCCATCCACCATATGCGGAGATGTTAGGTAAATTGAAAAAGGAAACAACAAGATGAAAGGAAGTAAGTGAACTGAAAGTGAAAGAGTGGAAGGAGAGCCTTATAATTGCAATAACGCAAGCCTTCACACATATTTCGATGTCACTCAATCCTTTTCTCATCCACGTAAACCACAGTGAACTGCTTTTGAAATTGGTAGAAAGCATCTTGTAACAACAATGAAGGAGAAAAATTGACATTGCATTCAATGTCTGCAAGCTTTGAAGCCCCAATGTGTTTAAAACAATTTACATATCTACATCTTTTTATCAAATTCAAACTGTATTCAATAATTTAAAAAAACCCAAATAGATCTATTGAAACACTGTTCACCATGCTCAGCATACATTAAAAAAAAAAAAAAAATAAACCACAAAAAAAAATCAGAAAATACCCTACAAAACTTATAAAAATACAAAATTTCTCTCAAGCATGTGCCAATACCCTTACCCACACACAAAAATATTTATCTTAATTCAATGAATCTTATTTTTCCTTTTCACAATTTTTTTTCTCCCTCAAAAGTAGACTGCTGTTGTGTCGACTAATTGACACTTGCTTGAGACATGAGAAATACCAATGAAGTTAAGATTAGTGTTAGACCAAAGCACAATATTTCTCACAGGTAAGTGAAGAGACTAGATAGGCAACTCTACATGCATAAGGTGATAGTCATAACTTGGATGAAGAATGAGTATTGAAAGCAGCTTCATTAGTTTCAGTAACTGTGCTTCAACAGAATAATGTAGTGTGTAAGAGAAGAGAAAGTACGCAGTAGGCCAGTCTCCATTCAAAAGCATCTAATTAACATGAACACAATTATATCATTACACAAAAAAGGAAAACGAGGAAAAACCCCCTCCAAAGGTTAAAAAAAACCCCAAAAGCAAGATAAGACAAAAACAAATATGCATGGAAAAGGATTCGATGTTGAAAAAAGTCATTCACTGATATTAATTCATGGTGAAAGATAAATCCTTTACATGCAAGAAACGAAAGCTTTTCATGTATTCCTCTGAGGCTCACTTGCCCTACACTTTAGAGAGAATTTGACCCCTCCTGAAACAAAGGGAGGTTTGTTATGTGCACCTTCATTTAAGCGAAAAGTTCAGAAGCTGTGTGCAATAGAGACTGACCATAAACACTGCGAGGAAGGGACAGAATGTCACGAGAATAATATTTAGGAATACCTGAGTTGCTTGGGGAACGGTCAGTATCATACAGGGTTAAGGCTACTTGCAGCCCTTGGTAAGATATTACAATTCAAAAAAAAATTCAGAACACAATGCTTCAAGCTATGGACCTTGTTCTCTTCCCTGATAAATCTATCTTGAAATTAATGTCTATTTGAAAAAAAAAACCCTACAACTTTATGCTCATTACAAACCAGGTAATCTGTTTTCCGAAATGTGAAGAAAATGAAATAATTAAAAAACAACTACACCTACCTTAATGAGGAAACCAACAGGAAAAGTACAGTGTATACGAATGATATTGAACTTTTCTACAGAAGGGTATTGCAAAAATCATTAAAACAAAAGCATAATGCCTTCAAATGCATAACCAACACATATCAATGGTTTACATAGAGACCAAGCCATAAACCAACAACTTCAATTCATCTAAGATGCAAATGAAATTCTACAAGATAAAAATCTACTTAAAACCATTCATATAGGAGTTTCAAAGGGATGAATTAAGTGGAAAAAAAAAGGCATAGGATCCTTGCCGTTAAACAACGAAAACGCTACAGACATCTTCAATAATGATGTCTTTGATGTTCACGAACATAGTATATATTATGTAAGATGCTTCTGAGCTTTGATGCTCATGAAATCGTACTTAAAGACAACATAGCTTTGTTGGTAAAAACATGCTATTTGTTATATACAACAGATGCTATGCTCTTGATGTAAATGAAATCGCATCATTAGTAAATGTCAAGAAAGTAATAAAAACAAACAAAACAATAATTTCTGACATTTTTAATGAAGAAAATGTCTTTTATGAAATTGCTTTTAGACACCTATAGCAACATGCACATTTTGACCAGCACTGTATTGCCCTATTATGATCATAAATGCTCTAAGTTAAACAAGGAGAGAGAGAGAGAGAGAGAGAGAGGAGAGAGAGAGAGAGAGAGAGAGAGAGAGAGAGAGAGAGAGAGAGAGAGAGAGAGAGAGAGAGAGAGAGAGAGAGAGAGAGAGAGGGAGGGAGGGAGGGAGAGGGAGGGAGGGAGGGAGTGAGGGAGGAGGGAGGGGGAGGGAGGAGGGAGGGAGGAGGGAGGGAGGGAGAGAGAGAGAGAGAGAGAGAGAGAGAGAGAGAGAGAGAGAGAGAGAGAGAGAGAGAGAGAGAGAGAGAGAGAGAGAGAGAGAGAGAGAGAGAGAGAGAGAGAGAGAGAGAGAGAGAGAGAGAGAGAGAGAGAGAGAGAGAGAGAGAGAGAGAGAGAGAGAGAGAGAGAGAGAGAGAGAGAGAGAGAGAGAGAGAGAGAGAGAGAGAGAGAGAGAGAGAGAGAGAGAGAGAGAGAGAGAGAGAGAGAGAGAGAGAGAGAGAGAGAGAGAGAGAGAGAGAGAGAGAGAGAGAGAGAGAGAGAGAGAGAGAGAGAGAGAGAGAGAGAGAGAGAGAGAGAGAGAGAGAGAGGCTTGAGAGAGAGAGAGAGAAGGGAGAGAGAGAGAGAGAGAGAGAGAGAGGAGGGAGGGAGGGAGAGAGAGGAGAGAGAGAGAGAGAGAGGAGAGAGAGAGAGAGAGAGGGAGGGAGAGAGACAGAGAGAGAGAGAGAGAGAGAGAGAGAGGGAGGGAGAGAGAGAGAGAGAGAGAGAGAGCGAGAGAGTGTGAGCAGAGAGAGAGAGAGAGAAAGAGAGAGAGAGAGAGAGAGAGAGAGAGAGAGAGAGAGAGAGAGAGAGAGAGAGAGAGAGAGAGAGAGAGAGAGAGAGAGAGAGAGAGAGAGAGAGAGAGTGAGCGCACGTGTGAGAAAGGGACCACGAGAGAGGGTGAGAGACTTACCAGGGACGTCTTCAGGATCAATTTGGATGGAACGTGACCTCCTCACAATGCCCATGACAGACAAAGTGGCGGTGCGCATGGAAGATTTAGCCTTGCCTTTTCTGCGTACATCACTCAGTAGGGACGGGGCGACTTTCTGAGGTCTGAGAGATGAGCTGATCAATGGTAATTTTGTCTTGCTTTCCACCTCATGAGAATAACAAAAATGAGGCAAGTTTTTACTTGATGAAACAGTGAGATAAGTGCGTTTTCTGAAGCTTCAATTTCACAAGAATTCTTTCATAATCCTAATGTGAAGCAACTTAAATGAGTACACACAAACATATTAAACTTGGTTTCATTGGAATTTACCTCATTCACCATATGCAGTGATCTCATGGTGAATTAAGAGGAAACAGAGACATCATAAAAGATATGTGATAGAGTGAAAAGGGAAAAAAGCAGGACTTACTGGCAACCCTTGCCAACTGCACATCAAACATTTAACGAAACAAAAGATAACAACATCAGTGCCATGTTTGGTGTCTTTTAATATCCGATGAAAATAATGATTTATGGTGAACAGGAATCTGGTTTCCTTAGCCTGTCTCTAATTGAATTACAGTATTTTGTCACATACAACAACAAGAACATAAACATACCTATTCAAATCGAGAAATAGATTATGACTGAAATATTCCAGACAAATTGATATTTTACCTTGAATTAACCCCCTTTTAAGGTAAATAAAAAAATCATGTCGATTGCTGGCCTTTCTCGAAGGACAATGGCAGTTTTGTGAACTCAGAATGGCGTCTCCAGGCTTTCACATCAATGTCTTTAGGTCTCTGCCGTTAACTTAGGATTTCTTTAAACCAAAATAGAATTATAGTTGACCCTCATATGCGTACTTTTCACGGTATATACAGAATTATGGACTGAAAGCAAAGAATATGTACTTAATATGTTTTATACGTACTGGTTGGCAGCTATGGATGACTAAAGACAAAATTATTTTCAGTATTTGTTTTCAACATTCCTACTTTAAAATCTCATCGCTTCAAGGAGAAATCATGTGACAATATATATCTACAGACTTACTGTGATCTTCAACATCCTCTAAAAAGCTCAGTTTGGTGATACAAGACGTGTTGAGAAAATCAGTCAGTTTACCCAAATGAACTCTGAAAGAAAAGAATAATAGCAAGGTTCTGTTTTACCTACTCAACAACAATATAAGAGTTCATATTGACACTTTCATCGCATCAAATCTACTTATCACCAAATAAGAACTTAAATCCCCAAAAGCAGTCTTCATACCTCCACACAAATTTCCAACACGCTCCTTAAACATGGTGACAAGGTACCGATGAGCAATAATCAGAAATTGAAATGCATAACATTATTCGCTTTATATATTATTGTTATGACCAGTGCTGTTCTCTAAACACATCACTGAAAATTTTACTTTTTTTGTTTACTTTCCCCTACTAGACATTGAGAGGACAAAACTCTTGTTCAAAAATAAAAAATAAAGTTGACCAGTAGAACTAAATCGACAATTTCGACAGCTTATAAACTTATAAGATATCACAAATCAATACTTGCTTCTCTTATTGAATATCTATGATTTCAGTTGCATTAACTGCACTTTTTAGCTGTACATTAAGAGATTGACACTGATAGTAATTATCCTACAAACTTAACCAAGAGGTATCCTAAAGAATCCAGAAAGAATCTTCCTTTACTGATCCCATTCAAGTAAAGCCAAAAGTTCTCTTGAGAATGAACTTATTTGCTATAAATTTCAGACTTGCTGCTGCTGAAATGCAATACAGTATATTTCCACGATCCTTAAATATCAAGAAATATTCACTTCAAACCGTTTCATACTTAATTTCACTCAAAATGAAATGTCAAATATAGAAGAAAATTTCAATCCAGATAACAGCGAAATCACTCAAAACATAGGAAATAACATTTGTAAAAATCCAAATAATCATTCTTTTTGCAAGACTGAAAGCAAAGGGAAGGGAAGACAAGCTTATAATTATAATTACTGATTAAATAAAGATTTTCTTTTATGATTAAGTGTCATTTCATTAATTTCATATCCAGCATAGTCTATCTTGAAAAGACACTGATTTAATTTTTTTTTACTTCTTTAACCTTATGAGAAGGAGAATGAAAAAAAAAACATAAGATTACAAAGAGAAAAGGTGAGGAGGGTGGAGGAGTTCAAGTACCGAGGGTCAACTGTACAAAGTAATCTGGAATGTGGGTGAGAAGTCAAAAGGAGAATCCAGGCAGGATGGAATGGATGAAGGAAAGTATCAGAAGTGATAAGTGACATGTGATAAATCGTCTGCGAAAATGAAAAGGAAGGTGTATAAAACAGAAGTTCGTCCAGCAATGATGCATAGCCTAGAAACCGTTGCCCTGACAAAAGACAAGAAGAAGAGTTAGAGGTGACTGAGATGAAGATGCTGCAGTTCTCCTTGGGTGTGTCAATGTCAAGGTTGGATAAAAATTGGAATCAACACATCTGAAGGGAAAGCCAAGTAGGTAGGTCAGGAGGCAAAGTTAGGTAACGCAGGCTTAGATGGTACAGACACGTAACGAGATGGGACACAGAGTATACTGGACAGAAGATGTTGATGAACATGCCGGGCAGGAGGAAGAGGGGGAAGACCAAAAAAAAAGGTATATAGATATGATACAGGAAGACACGAAGATCGTTGATGTAAGAGATGGGGGCAGCAGGATAGGTCAGGTGGAGAAGGATATCTGCTGTGGCGGCAAAAGCCGAAAGACGAAGAAGAACCTGTATGCCACTCATTAACAAAGAGGTTAAGACAAAAACGAAACCATCAAAATTGATTAGACTGACACGTTCAGGATTTTATCTTGCTTCGGAGAGAGGAAATGGAAGATGTCAAACCTTATCCTAACACCCCACCTTAAAGTCACAGGACTAACCTTGTACCACTGATGTAACCACTTTGCAGCTTTTTTATGGTTGCCAGTAAAGCATTGGGAGGCTGCTGATAATTATCTGTAAGGAACAATTTGTCTTTCTGAGAACATGTTAAACATGTAAAAAAAAAAAATTCACATGCAATAAAATAGACTTTTAGCAAAAATCAGGAAAAATACTACGTGTACATACTTCTGAATAAGATTTACACAAATTTTTAATTGAAAACTGAGTTTGTTTCCATTGGGCGAAACCTGTGTTTAATCTAAACGAATAGAAATGTAAGATGATTATATTCATTTTAATTCAACACTGTTGGTTAAAGAGCTTATTAATGAAATGAACAATGTAATACACTTCTTTGTATTGTTTTTTTTTTTTTTTTTTCAAGTTAAATATTACTGTGAAAGTTAAGATAACAAAATCTCATGTAAGCATCAGCTCAAGACATAATTGATTAATTTGAAAATTAAAGTGAAATACAAAACTTAAAAAATCAAAATATCACACTGTCTGTCTGAATATATTAAGACAATCTTAATATTGAACTAAAAACATCAGATATAAATGAGTGAGGTTCTATATCAATATCAAATACAGAAACATAACACAATTGACCTTGAACGCAGTTTCATAAATTTTCATTTCAAACACCGCTAAATCCGTAAAAAAAAAAGAAATGAAATACAAACAAAACAAACAGAAAAAAACCCAACACCATATTCTCACATTACATTTCACATACCAAACTATTCTCATCGGCATGCTCAAGGCTTTAAGAAAACATGAGGCAATCTATTTCCAATCTCATCCTCAAATCTGTGTAATATTTCCATCCATCACCAAGAGCTGAATATATCGAACAGACCTGTGTGTATTAGCAGCGCAGAGCATCATAGGAATTATGAAAGACAATGACAAAATTGACAAAAAGCCAAACAAAAGCTGCATAAAATCTCCCAAACATTCACAATTTTACAACCTTTCAGGCCATTGGAATACTGGGTAAACATATTTAATATTTGTAGTATGAAAAGTGCTTTGTGCTCAATATCTCACTATACAATACAAGGAGTCTCCCCAAAAAATTTTCACACCAAACTGAACATCGTCACAATGCAGGTTTTAACAGATTCTGAAAGAGCATCTTCTCACGGGTAAATGAGCCTTATGTCATCAAAATCTCTGTCAAAACAGTCAAAAGTTATGCCACTTTCAGTGGAGCAAGGTCAACACTTTGCTATGACTCATGTGATTTTTAAATCTTTGGTAAGTTTGAGCACCATTATGACTTTCAAGATAATTTTTTCTACAAAGACTCTTTGCTCAGTAGTAAATTGTGGCCCAACTATCTTGACAGTGGAAGCCCATGTGAGTTAAGGACAGCTATTCATCTCAGTGTGTGGCGACAGTTGACGAGTGATTAGACTGCCGGACTTGGGATCATGAGGTCCCAGGTTTGAATCTAGCAAAGCTAGGTCCGATTACTCTGACGTTGTGTTCCTTGGGAAGGACGCTTAATACGTATTTTCAACACTTGACCCAGGTGCAAATGGGTGCAATCACTAGTTTGGGAGTATAACCTGTGTCAGACTAGTGTCCTGTCCAGGTGGAGCTGACTATCATCACCTGTTTCACTTCATGCTACAGAAACTGGGATAAGCTCCATCTCCGTGGGCCATAATGGCCTTGAGAGAACTTTAATTGTATGCACCACAATGTAAAACGGGTATGGCGAGTTCTATTCATCAGTATCATAGAGTAGGGGGGAGGGGGTGGGAGAGAGGTACAGAAAACTGACATATTTATGCAATCAGATCCAAATAATATGAGTTAGGAATGGACGGCCAAGGTAATGATTTATGACAGTTTGACGTGACTTCATGAAAAACAGTACATGTATAACTTTTGATTGGTTTGACAGATTTTAATGAGACAAGGCTTATTCTTCTTATGAGAAGGTGCTCTATCAAGATCTGAGGACAATTTGCATACGATGGTTTCCCAGTAAGTCCTGAACTTTTTCTTTTGGGACACCATGTATAGGAAAGGCAGCATGACAAATCATTAAAGTTTTACAAGTAAACAAAACAAAGATTTACTACACTAAGACAGAAACCCATCACATTGAAAACAGTTGCCAACTACAAAAAGTTTGAAACAGACAAAACATTTTCAAATTTGTCGATTTCAAAACAATTGTATGAAGGATAATCAAAAAATTTAAATTACAAAACAGACAGGCGGGTGAAAATTAGGACTTTAAAAAGACAGGTTCTCCTTGTCATATAGTGTTTCATGTAGGTCTTAAAATCTTTATCATTATCACAATTGTTGTTATTTTAGGAATCTTTCTCAAACTCAACTAATTGCAAAAAGCCCCCATGCTGTAGAAAAAAACAAAACTATAATACATAGTGTATAAATTAATAAAAATGAAAAGTTAACAATATGAACCAATAGATTTCATTAGTAAAAGATAAAAAAAAACAAAACAATCTTAAGTTTATTATTACCTGTTTTCTTTTGTGAAACAAATTGTTTATAATATAACAACTGCATCATGGCAACATATTTCATAATCACGAAACTGAAGCATTTATGGTCAAGTCCTCCTTGGTGTCTGGTTTTATTCTGTGTTCAATAACGTCAAACTTAGCAGTACACCTAAGTATCAATGGCCTGTTCTAGTTCTAGTACATGAGAAAGCCATTAGCACTAATTTTATAAGTAAACAATGATAACAATTTAATAAAAGCCAACAGGGCTGTGAAATGAAATAATGAAACCTTTCCCCAATTACCACGTGCTCAAAATTGAAGAATGAATATAGCAAGCACAGAGGACTAGATCAAGAATGAGGCAAGGTGCCTTGTTGAATAAGAACATAAAATGTATGTCAAAGATGAGACAAATATAAAGGAAGACAGTATCTATTTAGGCCAACACAGCCCAAATATCCCAGACTTGGGATGTTGCACTATTTAGGCCAAATACAGCCCAAATATCCCAGACTTGGGATGTGCCACTATTTAGGTCAAATACAGCCCAAATATCCCAGACTTGGGATGTGGCACTATTTAGGTCAAATACAGCCCAAATATCCCGACATGGGGTGTTGCACTATTTAGGCCGAACACAGCCCAAATATCCTAGACTTGGGATGTTACACTATTTAGGTCAAATACAGCCCAAATATCCCAAACATGGGGAGTAGTGCTATTTAGGCCAAATACAGCCCAAATATCCCGGACATGAGGTGTTGCACTATTTAGGCCAAATACAGCCCAAATATCCTGGATGTAAGGTGTTTGCACTATTTAGGCTATTCCTGGATGTAAGTGGACACAGCAGATAACATTTTAATATTGTATTTGAGCACGATTCCAATTTCTGAAACGTCTGTTGCCATGTATCCGGATTTTAGATTTAAGAATGACATGTTTTGTGCTTAGCTTCCTTGAAGAATTTTACTCTTTTCTCAAGTTTGAAAATTGTCATTGAGATAATTACATAACATATCATTTATAATAGCAAACAGCTTAAAAAGTGCCAGAACGTCAAAAAAGAGTCGAATTTGAATATGATTAAGTATCGAGTCGTCTGTTTGCCGTCTGACCGCTTGGACAAAGGTCAGAGTCTTGCCGCCGTCGATGAAACTGAATCAAACCATGAAAGTGGTTGTACTTGCAGGCGCAACCTTTAACAAGTTGTTGGGCCTATTCCTTTCCTTCTGTTCTTTATTTTAATGACGCTGCACGAATATTTGCTGTTCTGAGTGAGACTGAGAGAGTCAGTGAACCCTCAACCTTTGGTATTGCCCAAATCATTTCTGTTTATTCGTTAGCATAAGTCTCATTTATATCCCTAGGGGGATTCAACATCCATTTCATGTCTCGCTCATCATTGTTGACTAGACACCAATTCTTCTCTATCAGTAAATAAAGTTCCTTCCAGGCCTTGCAGAGCTTAGCCGTGGTTCTCCCCAAATAAGTGGAGTAGATCAAATTCTATTTGAGAGCTGGTTTGTTGCTCTCTTTATGTCCAAGCTAACATTGGTATCATTTGCATCTTGGTGCAGTAAGGAAACTGTATCAAGCGTCTATCCCAAAGACACAATGTCAGGCCTATTGACACCGGGATTTGAACCCACAAATTCATGGCCTTTTGTCAGACTGTCAAGTGACAGACACCCTTGATGCCACTTGTTTAAATGGCTTGACTAAATTGAAAATGTAAACTATGAACGAATTCATTGGGTCAAAGTTGATTTCAGAAAATCAGACTGAAATCGTCACAAGAAAACTTTTTAACTTACATGACAATTTTCAGAAGCAACAATTCTTAAAAGGAAACATAAACACAATTTAAGACATTCATGAGGCTAAAATTCCAGCCTGAAAGAAAAATGTTATATACAGGTTAATAAAATAAAATAATTTAAATTTGTAGTGAACTGGCCAGCAAGCATAAGTCAAACTGAGTGATACTCGCAGAAATCAAGAGTTACCTACAAATGAAATTGCTCAAAATAACATGTGTAGTAAAAGTACAGTACAAAAGTCTCTGGCTAAGTGCACGATTGGCGGGAGACAAGAAAACCATGCACTTAAATGGGCCGTGCACCTAGGTGGATTTAATTACTTGTAGTGATGCAATTTAGCGGCATCACATGTTCTGATAACATATGAGTGAGGCCAGTGCATGCAGTCTCTACTATTGTGTTAGTCAATGTGATAGATATGTCTGCACCGGGACTCCTTATCACATGTATTGTCCAAGCATGCAGGGTAAGGTGCTGACATCTCCCAGTGAAGAGTAAGTGTCACTGGAGCCTCTACTCAGGTGTTAAGTGATACGATTGACAAAAGAATGTGTTGAAATGTCTCACTGCCCGTTCACATGTATCTGAAGCATTAATCGTTTTATTGTTTAAAAAAAAACTAAAAATAGCGGTGCTGAGATGATTTTTTCAGTAAACATTTGGCATGGAAAATTCCCAAACCATGCACTTAGTTGGAGTCCTTTCTCAGAAAGCATGCATTTAGAGGGTAAATTCCTAGAGAAAGAAATACTGTTTCGTGCAGTGGCCATGTACTTATGTGGACCGTACTCTTAGTAGTCTTAGTCTTAGACGCCGTGCATTTAGCCATAGACTACTGTATGAGATATTTTGTGTCCAAGACCTAGTTTTCAGCTTTAATGTCTACTTTTTACTTGTCTTTTTCACTAGGTTATAAGACTTCTGAAATTATGTAAGCTACCCTGAAAAAATTAAAGTATTATGGTCCAAAGATAATAAAGAAGTGTATGAGTGATGCAACAATGTTAAGAAGAGAACTTCATTTCAATATAATTAAAAACAAAATCTGTACCTAATGGGTAACTTCGTTAAACATTAGGTACAGATTTTGTTTTTAATTATATTGGAATGAAGTTCTCTTCTTAACATTGTTAAATGAGTTACGCATTATATAAAAAATGTCCATTAATATCAATATCTTGTGATGAATTTAAACAAACAAAGGGACTGTTTTGGCCTGACATTGTAACCCATTCATAAGCTTTATTGGCTATATAAAAAATAAGTTTTACTGGGAAATAATTTTTAAATTTGCACTTCCCTTTAACCACCACGTATGAAAACAAGTAAAAAGCAAAGACTGCATGTATGTCTGAGAACACTTCTCCTTGAGCAATGAAATCCTGACAAAAAGTGATATAAGTACACTTATTAAAGCAAACTAGCTGTAATTCATTTCATGATCTATGTTTCCATAGCACTATGGACCTCAGATCTATAATTTCCTTAATTTGTTTTAAACACTGCTAGCCTAGCACTACCAATCTATACTGGACATGCTTTCAAATTCATATTTTCTCTCTCAACAATAAGTGAATTTAATCCAAGTTCTTCCACTTTCTGGGTCATGAATAGCTGGTGTTAAGGAAGCTTATCAAAAGTAATATACTAGATGTGTCACAGTTAACATCCTTAATACTAGGATCATACTTATGACAGAAAGAAATTATCATGAATTTAGTACAGGGCTTCAAAATTTATTACAAAGGAGCATGAAAGAGTCTCTGATGTTTTATCTTTTTTCTTTTACAAATTGTATGATGGAGGGAGAGCTCTTCAACAATATACAATAATAACTGTTTCAATTTAACATTACCATGAAATGTGACATGCATTTTTACGCTTGTGGCGTCAAGTTAAAAATGCAAGAACAAAGCTTAGCAAAAATAGCCCCTGCCTGCTTCAGCCACACATATCCAGTAACATTTCCATGATATACGAGTTAAATACAGCCACTTTGGTCACCACCAAATTGCATGGTCTTCAGAAGACGAAAAAAAGTGATGCATTTTGGGACATTTTTTCCATCTTCTTCATGCCTACATATTGATTGTATTCCCACAAATCCTTATTTGTATCATTAGTGTATGTTTTGCTATGGTTTTCACTGCATTTCTTTACATTTTCCTTTTTTATTCATCTATAAGTTTAAGCCTCAGAGGCATTGTAAAAATTGTAAAAGGTTAAGAAAGAAGATCTTTACAATTGAAAGTGCAACTGATAAAACAATGTCAAAATGGTGTGCTCTAGCTAAATGCTCTCCTAGACAGTTTCACAATCATCAGTTTTGAATCAAGGCTCTGATCAGTGGACAATGCTCCTTGTGTCAACAGAGTAAAATGGATTTTCTTTCATAGTTAGTAAGAAGGAGGGTGGGTCATGAATGACTAATGGCGCATCCATGCATGTTTAGAAATATTGGATTGATATCTTTATAGAAACATTTTGCTTGCATTGTTTTAAATCTACACATATCTTTATCAACTCTTCAAGTAATTCCATATAAGTTAAGACAAATATCAATAAGAACATACCCTTTCGACTTTCTAGAATTGGAACTATATGGTCTAATGTCTATGTAAAGCTAAAGTTAACATAAAAATTTGAAACCAGCAAAGTATTCTGTTAATTCAAGATTTAAAAAAACATTTTGGAAATGGTTATACAAAGTGGTGAGCATTAGTCATTTTAGAAGAGGAAATGCAACAAGATTTGCAATGATGAGAATCAAGCCTTTCACTCCAAAGCTTCATACTTTTCGAATTGTAGTTTCCACATTATTCTTTACAAAATTTTATTTAAAATTATATAAATCTTTACATTTCTTAAACAATTAATGAAAATTTTATTGATACAATCTCTTCTTGGGTCAAAAATTGAATTATTGCTTGCTTTTTGCCTCTTTTCAACTTTTATAAATTAAAGTAGATATAAGTATTAAAACAACAAGGATGGGGAAAACAGAAAAGCATAGAGCTTGAGGAAATGCTTCCAAAGACATAGGACAGCGGGAAGGAACAGCTGTAATGTTAATGTCTATATTCTCCCTTAAGCCATGAATCCTGAGAGAATGGAAGCAAAAAAAAATGAAGAGAACAAAAAAACACAGAGCAAGAGCAATTATAAAAATCCCCTTATCACGGCCTTTTTTAAAAGCATCAATTTCAACAGTATAAAATAAGAAAAAATAGAAAGGCAGCTTAAGGAGAAAACTTTTCATCCAAAAACGGATGAAAAATGCTGTAGTGCTAGCATTTAAAAAATTATCCTTTAAGAAAACGATTAACCATGAAATAGTGCATCCTTCTTGATGAGGGTGATGGTAAGAAATAATATATGGGCAAAGGCGCTGAAAAGGTGGGTAGCTGAAACAAAAAAATGTATACACGCCACTTTAGGACCAGGAACACATACCAAGAAGACCATGAGTAATGGTTATGGTCACAACTGGTCTGCCCAAAGCTTTCCAACTTCTTTTCAGGTAAGCAACCTCAGTACGCAAAAAGTCCACCAGGAAATTAGTGTCTAGCACCATGTAGAAACGTTGGAGATCC
>JAXRKP010000173.1:190000-245000 GCA_037039925.1 Doris montereyensis | reverse complement strand
TCCTTCTATAATCAAGATTACGGAACGCAAATCTCACACTTTTAAAGCCAACTGAACTTGATAGTAAAACTGCGAAATAACCTTTGGAGAACACAACACCTCCCTTCCACTCCTATTAGAAAATAAACAAGGAAACAAAAACAAACAACTAAAAAAAAAACAAAACAAAAAAAAACACAAACCCCTTTCAAAAGTTTAATCTATTGTCTGCCTCATTATATTACGGCCATCGTTAAAAATCTTCACTGAAAAATCTTTACGGTGTTGTGTATTTTGATTTTTTTTTACACCAATAGACTTAGGCTTCTGTTCTTAAAACTAAGAAAACAAAGACAACTTCATCAATGCCAAATAGAGATGTAATTGGTATCAAATATCACCATTAGACACTTCTCCTTCCCACCAGAAAAAGAGAATCTTGAAAAATTTGGAACTAAAGAAAATTTTGAATGTATGAAAAGCTGTGAAAAAATGTCAATTGTGATCAGAAAACCATGTTTTAACTATTTGTAAATAAAATTCAAACTTTCCATATGTATGAGCCAAAGGCTGGCAGTATTTTGCTAGTGACATCTTTAAAACGTTCTAAAAATTAGGATAGGATATTACAGATTTGTCAAGAGAGCATGACAGCTGCTGTGCTTTTTAGAAATGAAAAGGGCTTTATGCCACACCGTTAGTCAATAAGGGTAAAAATTATACACAGGAGTTTTAACTTTTTACAATATGAGGTGATTTGTAGTTTCTTTCTTTTTCAATTCTTTTGCATAGATAAACTTCTTAACTGAACTGTTCTTTTTGCTAATGAAAAGAATATGTCCTTTAAAAGATATTGAAAAGCATATGTCCATAAAAGATCTAAAGTACATATGTAAGTTTTAAGCAAAAATAGAAAAATTACTAGCATTCTTCTAAAGCCCCCTCACTCCTTGTCACAAGTAATGTAAACTAAGCTAGTAAAAGGAAATTGATTACAAAAAGAAGAGAAAAAAAACACAAGAAAAGAAAAAAGACAGATAGAAGATGAAGAAAAATCCACTCACCTGAGGTAAAAAAGCTAAAATTTTGTCTCAAGTGTGTACAGTTTACTAGTGGCCAGGAGACCAATTTCACTGGAAGATGCTCTGCCAGATAGGCCAATGCGCTTATTTTTACCTGACAATGAAATGGACCATCATACTTATTTAGTAAAATACTAGTCAAGAGTAAACCATCCCCAGCTTGTATGCTTGTGAGATTATGTTCAAACAAACAGAAAGAAGCTCAAGAAAGACAGATTCATTAAGAACTTATTCCTTTTTCAAAATGAAGCTCGAAAAATACTTCTCTTCTATAATGAACCTTCATTTGGCACAATTATTATGACTTGAATCATTGGGCAACGTTTAACTTGCTCTCACATTTCATAAAACAAGTCCTTAAACCCTCCATATGCTGCCTTCTCAACATGTATCATTCAACGGGCTGTATTGAACTTTATAAAAGCAAGATTATCTAAAGAAGTGGAATTTCAGCACAAGCTTCGATGGATTTTCCCTATATTCATAAATGGATTCTCCTCAATTCCTCTTAAAACTTACCAAGAAGAGAATATATTGTAGACAATACTCTAGCAGGTGAATCTGGATAGGAGCTACCTCTGCAACTGTTTGCAGCTCAATGCCATGCATTGCCAACTTGTCTTGAATAAGACTGTCCTCAGCTAACAAAACGACTGTTTGGAAGAGGTAAAATAAAGATAATCAAGACTCATATCTCTGACAAACGTGAATTGATAATAGTCACTGCAAATGCTGATCATAATGAATTGTATCAAAAAAAGTTTCAAATTTAGGACCAACCACAAATTAAAAAAGTTTTCGATAAAAATGACATCACTAAACTTGTCAATATGCCAAATCGCTATTCTGGGGGAAATCCAGGATTTTGGATCTTTTTTTCCCCAGAAAACAATAAAATCCCTCCTCAAAATAGGTATAAATATCTAACTTGACTTGACTTAATTGCATAGGACGTGACGACCCTCTTGCAACCCAATTACACACAGATTTCTCCATTTTTCTTTGATAGTGCCCTTCTCTCCGCTGTAAGGAGCGGAGCCGCACTACTCCTGATGTTGTCAGACCATCTTTGGGGTGGGCATCCTCTTGGTCTTGGATTCGTGAAATCTAACTTATAGCTGGTATTGATCCTTGTTTGTGCTTTACCCCTCTGACAACATGACCGAACCAATGAAGTCTCCTATTCACCACCACATCCTCGATTGTTTCGTTCATGCTCAGTGTGTCACGTATGTGCATGTTTCTAAGCCTATCGTGCTTAGTAACACCAAGGATAGCCCTTAGGCATTTCATTTCGAATACCAAGAGAGCATTCATTTCCTCTCTCCTCATGGTCCTGTTTCAGAGCCAAATATAGCTATTGGCGAAATGCAAAATGAGTGCTTTATAAAGTCGATTTCAACGCCTGGGATGCCATCGATATTCGATGTTGGACATCTGTTGCAGTCAGGGACCAGACTTCCCAGAAACTTAAATAATGCTACTTTTGGAACTGTTTGTTATCTAATTTTATTTCATCATTCTGTTCCGGAGACATAACTGCATATTTAAGGGGTTGGTCTTCAAACCTCATTTTTGACAAGCTTTTTCAAGTTCTGTTGTTATCAGTTTAAGTTTATCAAAAACGTCGGATCACGAGTGGTGTCATCAGCGTACTTGATGTCAATCGACGTGTCCTCCTTTAAATGAAAATGGCATCTAAACTTTGATTTCTTTCATTACATGTTCCAGAAACATATTGAATAGACTCGGCGACATAATACACCCTATCTTACGCCAACTTTGACTTAAAACCAATCAAAATTGATCTCCAATAAGAACTGCACATTTTGTATTGTCCTTCATATTTTTGACTATATCGACAATTTTATGTTGAATTCCCATTTTTATCATAAATTTCCAGAGTGCTTCTCTCCATATAGTATCAAAAGCAGCTTTAAAATCGATAAAATGAAAGTGTAGTGGAACTTTGTGTTCTTTCGCTTTCTCGATGATCTATTCTGCAATGAAGATCGCATCCGTGGTTCCTCTGCCTGGCCTGAAGCCAAATTGTGACTCGCCCATTGACTTTTCAATTATATGTGAGCATCTATTCATCAGGATTTTACAGAAATTTTTCCTGGTATTGATAAATGAGCAATTGCTTTGTAGTTACCAGGATCAAGTTTGTCCCCTTTCTTGTGGATTGAGGTCATTACCATTTTTGACCAATCTTTTGGTTATGTTTCTTTCGTGATTATTATGTTGAACAAAGTTGTCAGTGTTTTAATCATCGTATCATCTCCCGCTTTGATTAGTTCAGATGTTATTCCATCTATCCCAGGTGATTTTCTGTTTTTCAACTGTCTGATTGCACTTTCTACCTCAGATTCGGTTATTGGTTGGAAACTTTCTTATCACCATTTGTTGTTTGTCCAAACTCAAACAAAGCGTACTAAATCATGTGGAAATTGTGTGTTGAGGTGTTTCTCAAAGTGTGTGTCCCTAATGTCTAAAACATCCTGTTTTTTCCATTGTAAACTTCCTTATGAATTTTTCATTGCAAATACAGGTTTGCATTTTGCACCTTCTAATTGTCGGACTTGTTTGAATAAGTTGTAGCTGTTGTTTTTCTTGAGTTATCTCCCATTTCAAGGATTATCGATTGTGGGTTATAATCTTATTGTTTTTTATGGTTATTGTAACTTTTCTGTTCAGATCTTTGTAGTCACTCCTATATTCGTGATTACTGAGATTATCCAACATCATTGTTCTAGCAGTCCTACGTCTTTCACAAAGATCCATCACTTCAGTTGATAGGCCTGGAACTTGTTTATGTTGTTTTTATCCTATTTCTTGCTGTGTAACTTCATGGACAATTGAAAAGTTGAAAAGAGGTGATATTTATACCTTCATACCTTGTCCATGAAGGTATAAATATCACTTCTTTTCAACTATTTACTTTGAGTTGCATTATTGTAAGTTGTTTAAATGAAATGTTCATTGCATTTGAATAGTCATAATGAATGAAATATGACATAAAACATAAGTATTGGACTTCATTCAAGTAAACTTTTCAGACAAAGGACAAAATAGTACAAATTAGAATTGACAACTGTTTGAGTCCTTAAGCAGAATTTTTAAAAATGCATTTAAAATAAACAAAAAGCAGATAAACAGTGATGTCACTCAGAGTTGCTGAAAAGGGGGTGAAATACCTTGAACAACTACATCTGGTTTTGTTTCTGTCACATGACGTCGATTTAAGGGGTCAAGTTCTCCAGAGACAAGTAACCCTTGAAAAAGAACATTATAGGAATGCACCATTAAAATCTCTTCATTTAACATTTCTGCCCCCCCCCCCATAAAGTGACTGCATTCTTTAAACTTTTGAGATGAAGAAAATTAATACAGAACAAAGTGTCATTAATTTCAGGATCGTTGATTAGTATGAAACTAAGTTATTCTCTTCTTGTTTCTCATCCAAAAGAAGAGAATAAAAATGATACACATATCCCCTCTTTCTTATCACCATCAACAAAAAGAGTTTATACATTAAATTTTGCACATTGTTCCCTATTATAACATTTTCCAAAATCTATAAAGCAACACATATGAAAAGCTTTAGCATCCAACAATTACCTCTGTCATGAGTAAGCCTAAAATATACATGGACTGTCCCCACATGTGAGGAATCTTGCCTGCTGCCACTCTTTTTTGGCTATTGGGATTCTTATATTCCATTGTAACCTGTTTTCATTTTTTTTTCCAAGAAAAAGAAATAAGAATATTATTATTAAACGATAGGAGCATGTTAAAGAGGTAATATGCAGTCTCTTGCAAGTAATCAACTTTGCACATTTATAAAATTAAGTTATAGTCTTCTTAAAATGAATTGGTAAAACATTACAAAGTAATGACAATGTATAACTTAAGCACAAAACTTACTGATTCTTTGGGAACAGCATACAACTCTGGTACAATTGATATGCCGTCTTCCCTTTTCAAAAGAACCTCTTCCATTTTCCGTGAGTACTTCTTCACCTGGAAAAGTCCATATTGGTCTTTTTTAATTAAAACACCATGGAGCTTTCAATCAAAAGATTATATTGTAATTTATTTATTTCAACACTTTCACACTAGTTCAGACATAGTCAAACACATTATTTTGTTTCGTTTTTCTTAGGGGTTTTAGCACGTTCTTTTAAATTCGTTTGAGTTTTTGTGTGTTTGTCTCTGATAACCCTTCAGATCTTACTGCGATAAATGAAAACTCTTATGCGTTACCACTCATGGTCTTCAGATTATGCACAAAAAAGTGTGTTAAGACTTTCACAAATACAACAACACGGTGATGGTCTTTATATGCCTTTGTTGAATGATAGCAAATCATAAAATCTTATCATTTTCACATCTCTAAGATGTAAATAATACTTCAATTTGTTTTATACATTCATGTCCCTTGGTAAAGAGAATTTTAACCATACACAGTTACTGGTAATTCAGTTAGAAAGCAAAGGCTTTTACCATAGAGTGTGGGCAGTATCATTAATGACAATGTTTCACTGTCACATTCTATCATCATTCTTTCTGCAATCTCCTAGTTTATCATATTAAATGTGGATACAAATTTCAGAGCCATTTACAAATTGGCGTATTTTATCATAATACAGGTCCCCCATCTCAGGGAAAGTCTGAGAATTTACCAAGATTGTACAGACTTGCACCCGAGAACATCACCTCTAAAGCATGTCATTGTCAGTGAGATAACATGTCAGAAAATCTAAAGCAGAGCCAGTCAACACCCCCCCCCCCCCACAGCTATTCAATTTTTCTTTTCTTTTACTGCTGCTCTATCAAGATACACCATACATCCTTACTGTCCATGTACAACACACATCTATTAAACACATGTTGTATTTTGTCAATATTTTAGCATTGCTATAGTTTTGAACAAAGAGAATTACAACCTCTAAATGTTTGTTGACAGCAGTTTCTGTTTCTATATTGAATGAAGGGAATGCCTTTGCTTGAGATGTCTTGTGTGAGATGTAAAGCATCCATGTATTTGTGTGTCATGTGTGTGTGTTTCAGTTTAAATGTCAGCTATAACAAAAGAATGACACAGTTCAAAATGGCTTCATACAACCAGATTAGTACTAAATTCAACTTCTCAAACTAGTTCGAGATCTAGAAGCAAGACTAAGCCCTACGATAAATAGAAATAAATTTAGATCTAGAGATTTTGATCTGATTCAAGTGTATCTATTGTGGGTTTCTATTGGATTTGTGTATAAAATGTTTACATTGAGACTGTATTTAGCAGTTATGACATCCTAACCATCAAGAAAAATGTTTACATCAATTCATCCGTATGTATGTATGTACCTAAACTCTTTATTTACCTCTCTCTAGAGATACCTCATGTTGGTACCATTGTAAGTTCTGTTCTTTTAGCTTTCTATGTCTATGGCTTACAGGAAATGAGCTAGAGTAAAAAGTGTAATGTATCCCATAAGTTCATCAGTAGTGAGAACTTTTAGCATACAAGGCAGGAAACCGCCAAAGGGTTAAACAAAAAGAATACGATGCAACATTTTTAGATTGGTCTTTCCAATCTCAATTTAATGCTTTCAAGTGTACATATGAAACGACAAACTTACTTGCTCTTGGTCGTTATTGAAATGCCCGTCTAATATGAGGAAAGCAAAGAACAGAGGCCATTGGCATTCAATTTTCTCAAAAACCATCAGTTCCCATGGTTCGTAATGGAGTCGATGAGGATCCTGAGAAAGCACAACGTGTAACAATGGGAAAATTAAGCTTACATTTAGAGAAAACGCATTGTCAAATTGTCTCAAAATAAATTTTTAGACATGATGAAAGATCACAAAGAAAAGCTGCACAAAACTATAAAGCATCCTAAAACTAAGAAGCTCATTATGGACCTGGACCTCTCTACAGCATTTGATATGTTAGATCATCAAATTCTTTTAAACAGACTTAAGAATACATTTGGTTTTTCAGGGACTGTTCTTCTTTGGTTTGAATCTTATCTGCGTGGGCGATACCAATCCGTCAACATTGGTAATAAATATTCAGAACAAAAGATTTTAACACATGGTGTACCTCAAGGATCAGTACTTTGGCCTATAATATTTACCATCTACACCCAACCAATGGTTGAAATAATAAAATCTTACCAACTAAAATACCATTTATATGCAGACGATACACAATTATACTCTTCATGCAACATCAATGATCTGTCCAAATCGTTGAATATTATGGAAAATTGTATCACAGATTTGAAAATGTGGATGTTTAGTAATAAATTAAAGCTGAATGAAAATAAGACCGAATTTTTGATAATTGGAAATCCAAGGATAACAAACCAAATATCCCCTATCCAACTAAAGATAAATGATCATAAAGTTGAATGTTCACACAGGGCTAAGAATTTGGGCATCATTTTCGATCATGATTTTCTATGACATCTCAAATAACATCTCTTCGTAAATCCTTGAATTTTCAAATCAGAAATATAAGCCACGTTCGGCAATTTTTGACATTTGATGTGACTAAAACATTAATGATGTCTTTGGTCCTTTCAAAGATTGATTATTGTAATTCTCTCTTTGCCAATCTCCCAATAGGACTGTTATCACGACTCCAGGTAGTTCAGAACAATGCAGCAAGAGTCGTTGTCAAAAAGAGTAAAAGAGATAAAATAACGCAAGATCTAAAGAAATTACATTGGCTGCAGGTCAAAGACCGTATCACTTATAAAATTGCTCTTTTTGTTTTAAATCTTCTATTAGAACTATACCACTCTATTTGTCACAATTTTTGAATCTCCACCGCCCTTCTCACTTTGCGATTGTCGAAACAAATTAATATATGAAAGAACTTCTCCCTCTTACAAAAGGTATGGCGAACGTTCATTTTCTTATGTTGGCCCTGTTGTATGGAATGATTTACCCAGGAAAATAGAGAGTCTCAACATATTTAAATGTCAATTGAAACACCATCTTTTCAAAAAGGCATATCTCATTTGACAAAATTTGTGTATTATGTTTCACCATTAATTTGAATGTAAATTTTGATGATTTATATACTTGTCCTTGTAATTGAAATTGGTATACCATTATCTATACTATTATGAATTATAATATTATAGATCTACTTCTTTCATTTTGAATGCGCATAGAGCATTAAGTAATTTCTTGGATATGCGCTATAAAAATGCAATTCATTATTATTATTATTATTATGTTATTTCCATTTGTTAACATTCACTATATCATGCTGAGTGGCGTCTGTGGCTGAGTGGTTAGGCTGCCAGACTTGAGATCATGAGGTTCAATGTTTGAATCCCTAGCAAAGCCAGGCCCGACGTTGTATTCCTTGGGAAAGACTTGTAACACACATTTTCCCAGGTGCAAATAGGTATAAGCACTAGCTAGGGAGTAAAAACCTACGCCAGATTAATGTCCTGTCCAGGAGGTGATTATTATGACCTGTTCCGCTTCACACAATAGAAACCGGGGTAAGCTCTGGTCCTATGGGTCATAATGGCCTTGAAGGAACTCTACTACTTTATCATACTATGACAGCTGAAGTGTGTAAACGCTTAATAGCTACATTCATTTCAAAATATGTTTGACTACAAGCCCTTCGTCTGTAATCTTAGAGAACTGGGATTTTGTTTCTCATAATCTTCATCAATGTTAAAGGTAAAAACAAAAACTACTTGGCCATTCCTTTGAATTTTCAGAAACATGATTGCTAAAATGCGCTTGTTACTTATAAGTTCCTCAATATAGAAAAAGGTGAAAACAGAAACAGAAAAAAGTGTGCGAGTTATAAGATATATAGATATATATATAATATCACAAAAATCTGCTAAGCAGTTATCCCTCATGTAACACATATTAATTCATGCAGCACTTGAATAAAAAAATCAATTGATGTCAACAATCAGTATGAAATGTAATAGATGAAATATGGCAATAAGTGACAACTCCACTAATAAAGACAGAACAAATACGTGACGTTTCAGGTATAACCCTTCGTCAGACAACAAAGTTACCTCAGGCATCACACAATGTGATG
Source organism: Doris montereyensis (assembly GCA_037039925.1). Taxonomy (NCBI): domain Eukaryota; kingdom Metazoa; phylum Mollusca; class Gastropoda; order Nudibranchia; family Dorididae; genus Doris; species Doris montereyensis. The sequence continues at coordinate 235,845 of JAXRKP010000173.1, read as the reverse complement.
TCAGAAGAAAAAACAGAAAAGAGGACGAAAGAAAGAAAAAGTGATGATAAGAAACATAGTAGAGGGGATGTGAAGAATGAGCGAAAATGGAAGGTTCAGATCTAGAATTAAATAAAAATATGAAAATAAGTAAGTAATAAAAGGTGAGAAGGAGGGAGAGGAATATATATATATATATATATATATATATATATATATATATATATATATATATATATATATATATATATATATATATATATATATATATATATATATATATATATATATATATATATATATATATATATATATTATGAGAGAGAGAGAGAGAGAGAGAGAGAGAGAGAGAGAGAGAGAGAGAGAGAGAGAGAGAGAGAGAGAGAGAGAGAGAGAGAGAGAGAGAGAGAGAGAGAGAGAGAGAGAAGAGAGAGAGAGAGAGAGAGGTAGATGGAGAGGGAGAGGGAGAGGGAGAGAGAGAGAGAGAGAGAGAGAGAGAGAGAGAGAGAGAGAGAGAGAGAGAGAGAGAGAGAGAGAGAGAGAGAGAGAGAGAGAGAGAGAGAGAGAGAGAGAGAGAGAGAGAGAGAGAGAGAGAGAGAGAGAGACAGACAGACAGACAGACAGAGAGACAGAGAGAAAAAAGAGAGAGAGAAGAGAAAAAGGAAGAAAAAACAGGGAAGAAAGAAAGGGAGAGAGAGAGGTGTGAGTATGGGAAACAAGAACGAAAAAAAGAGGATAACTATAAGATTAGATCTATCTCACTGGGTCTAGAAAGAAGAAATGATAGAGAATGAATGAAAGGAAGTATCAATCAAGGCAAAAATTTACACTGAAGGTGTGCGAAATGTATACAAATTACAAAATTATCGCTGCAATAAGGGAACAGATTAAACAACTAATCTGAAATTTCAAAAAACGCCAGTTAGCGTCCCCCTCTACTACGTTTCTTATCATCACTGTCTTTTTCTTTCTTTCTTCCTTTCTGTTTTTCTTCTGATATCACATTGTGTGATGCCTGAGAACTTAGATCTAGATTCTAGATATTTCTCGTTTGTTGTCTGACGAAGGGTTATACCCGAAACGTCACGTGTTTGTTGTCTTCATTAGTGGAGTTGTCATTTATTGTCATATTTTGCCTTTCACTTCACTCCACTGTGGCTCCTTTGTATTATGAAATGTAATAGTAAACATGGAATTTTATTACTTCACATAAAGTTGGTACTATTAAAATCAGTTTCACTTGGCTAAGCATGAAAGATGTTATGCAACCCAAAGCCTTGTAGGTTTTCTCAAACTTAACTCAATGTTAAAAACATACCTCTTCAGCAGTTTTGTAGCCATCCCTTAGAAATCTACAACATCCATAAGGACCCTGAAAAGAAATTTGAATTCATTTTATGCTTGGTTTTTATTCTCTCTCCATCGGTCATTTGCTTAAATCTTCCTTTATTTGAAAATGGATATCATTGCTAAAAAGAATACGTTTTTTAAGAGAAGCTTTAGCATCATTTCAAAACAGTGTATTTAAACATATTAAAAAAGAATGCATAGAATTTACATAAGCTTTGTTGAGATATCTATGTAATTTTGAAAGATATGATAAAAGCAAGTAACATTCAACTATTACGTCTGAGGATAGCCAAATAATTCAAGGGATACCCACTTCTAATTTCTCCTTGATGGTTTTATTGGTGAGAGTAATCAATTCTGGGTCATCCACGGCAAAAGCTGGGAAGCTGATTACTGTAATGAGGGCTGCATCAGTTTCCTATTTACACGTATGAGACGATGGAAAACAAGATAATCAAACACATACTCAAAAACACTTTATCTTTGCTTTCGTTGATTTAAATTTGAAAGTTCAGGTTTTCAAGAAACTTTTCGGAAACAATTCTTTGTACATAATCAGAGCTTTCATTGGAGTTACTATGTAAAATAAGTAAGAATTATTCTTTTATCATTTAATATCATACAAGCCTTTCCTCATTGCCTTTGACCACCAACCCACAACTGAATCTTTATGATAGCAATCTTAGCAAAAGAGAAACATAAAGCTGAGCAAAACACGGGGAAGGTTCTAGATATTCATAAAAGGCACATGTTGAAAATGATATAATCTCGTTACGGTGAGGCTCAGAGCAATATATATATATTCTTGGTTGAGCGTATTAACAAGGAAAATTTCAGTCATAGCCATATATAGATGGATACTGAGTCACAGGTCAAACGTTCAAAATGCCTGATGTAAGATGACGGGTTGAGTTTTTTTCTTCTTCTATCAACTGTCCTGTAATTCTCTTAATACCGCCCTTGAAAAGTTTGGCTAATGATTACCCAATATCAAAACGTAAAACTTTAACAGTGAAACAAACAAAAAAATGTGAGAATTTACCTTTGAAATTGATTCTCTGGGCAGCATCGATGAGAGAATGGCCTGAAAGGATACAAAATTGGAAACATTAAAATTTATCTTGAATTTCATGTGACCCAGAGACAAAATTTAGCTTTAAAATCTCAATATGACTTATTGGTATTATTAAGTTTTGTTATGTAGAATGTGTACCCGTCCACATACACACAGACAGGAAAAAAATAAGTATTACAAAAAAAAAATATGTCATCCAACATCCAAGTGGTGATCATGCTAGAGACAAAGCATCTCATGGCTTTGGAATCAGGTGGCCATTGTATTGCCTCCATTGAACACCCAAACCTGTTTTCCCCCACTAAAATGTGCTCTTTTCATGAGAAGAACTGATCTCGGGAGCTATATATTTACTTCAGGGATTAAAGTCAGGTTAAATTTTTAGTGTTACAAAATCACTTTTCACCTGAAAACATATTTTCACAATGTATGTGTTTTGACAAAGTAAAAGTAAACAAAATCCATCAAGGCCTAGAGGCCCATCCAGCAAGAGTTTATCCAAGTTCTGATAGCATAGAGCAGAAAGATGCTAAGATCTGACGATTGTCTAGCATCACATAATCAAAGTCGTCATCTTGGTAGGAACAACTATCAAAATTAACGATAATCCATGAATTCAAAAGCACTGTAAGGACTTATTGTCACATCTAAAGGAAGGTTCATAGGGATCATAAAACTTTACCTGACACTGTTGCGCCTCATCTGGCAGCACATGAATAACAGAAAGCGGGACCACCACGAGAACCAAATAAATCCAATTCGTTGATAGCCTCAAGAGCTGCCTGCAATGTTATTTGAAAGAAGATACTTTATTTGACTTGTACTAAAATGAAAGAAGATACTTTATTGTACTTGTATTAATATATACTCATTAAAAAAACTCATTACACTCTGCAAATACAAAACTCTTCCTTTAAATTTTCAACTTCCCTATGTGTGTTTCATTCCTCTCATTCCTTATGAAAAGAAGGTTGAAGAGAAAACTTCATAGAAGCTATTGTTTTCTTACCATTGCTTCTAAATATAAACATTTGAAAGTTCAGGTAAAATTAATTCTTACTCTTCCCTCCTGAATTTAGCATCATGAAAATACATTTTCCAAAAGAAAAGCCTTCTCAGGACCAAAAAAAACCATGAGTATGATGAATACATGAAGAAAAATGTTTATCAAATTTATACAAGTTTTTTTTATCTTAACATAAAATAAGACCATTGACATTGAGTTTAGAAGTCCTTAAATGCACCAAAGTATAAGGAAAATTGGAAAAGTTTGCCGTATCCTCTATCCTATCTCCCTGTAATTAAAATAGAAAAATACTGTAGAAAATAATATAGTTGTCACTACTGAAGCTCAATCCATCTCAAATTTCTCTGAACGAAAATCTATTGATCATTCTTGTTATAATATTCTACAAGCTCTTGCTCTCTTTCATTTATCGTTTCAATCCAAAATGGGAAAATCTTTGCATGCTGGAGTCACACACTTATGTTGAGCTTTTGACAACATAACTTAAAATCTTCAAGTTCAATCTCAACTTATCATTGGAAATAAAACTGCCTCCGGCCAAGGGCGAACAACAAGAGTATTTGTCTATATATGGCACAACAGTGTGTGGCGTTTAGTACATTACAAGAACAACGATACTAAAATTTAAATGTAGATGTCCACCTGAGTACATACTTCGTAACCTTTTCAAACAGGGTAAATGTTTTCTCTGGCAGCTGAAACTGATTCTTTCCCGCCATTTCTCCCTTTATCAAAGATTCATTCTCATCATTGATGTATGTTATGCATTAAAACTAAAACTCAATGCCACATTTTTAAAATGCTTATCCCTGTGTTCTCTTTGGTACGATAAGAAGTGTGATGTCTGATATGTAAATTTACATTAATACTTATATTATACCTTTGCCATGCCAATGGAACTAGCATTGAGTTCTGGTAAACCATGGTTGGTTTTATCACCCCTCTCCCAAATACCATAGTCCTGGAAATAAATTAAAAAATAAGATGGTACTCGAAGAGATATATCAAATGGAATTCTTAATCAAGTGATTACATAGGAAGAACACTTCATTAGTTTTCTGCTATGAAAATCTTTTCAGTCTGCCACACATTCATAAGGGAAGAAATTTGTGTGAACGAACAGGCAGGAAAGACTTATGATCATGAAAATGACATATTCGTAGCACATTAACTTTACACTTTGAATCTCTAATGTAATGAGGAAGTTGTTCTGGATCAAACAAACAAGTCATTTTCAGACATGACAATAATACAGGGCAGTGACATTTCACAACAGCCAATGTTTGCCCTTAAGACAGACTAAAGCTGCAATAAACAAATTGAGGAGCAAAACTTTACTTTCAAATTTGCTTTTTATTTGAAATCTCGCAACATAAGAAATGTAACTGTAGTCTTTCAGGAATGTAGTTAGCTCAGTTGGTAATGCGCTCTATTTTTTTGGCGGCGAGGTGTGGGTGCCAACATGGTAGTCTTGGGTTCGATTCTATTGATGCCCAAAGATCATTTTCTATCTAGTCCTTTGTTTTTATTTTCTCCTTGTTCCTACAGGGTTTTAATATTATTTCACATTCTTATTTATCATATTTCAAGATGCCCTTCTTTACCTTGTTTTTGGAATAATATAAAAGTGGAGGCATATACATAAATATCAATTGATCAATATAGTAAATAATAAACAGACACACAGACAAATAGATAGATAGATAAATAGATAAGCTAGACAAAAAGATAGAGATACAAACCAATTTTCTTGGCCTATTATTAAGTGAGGGAATGTGAGAGGTAAAGTAGTTTTCAACTTACAGGGCATCTGTAAGCAGTTTCGATGTAGAAAACCAAATTCTGTATAAAAGCAACCTCATCCAAGGTAAAAATTATGATGACACCTGCATTGAAATCAAAAATATATTTTTGTTTAGTATATAATAAAATTGCTTGAACATAATGCATATATTAGTATTAGCTAGAAATAGACTTTCGATAAAATGTGATGACTTAATTTTAAGTTTTATGAAGAATATCTTTAAAACAGACAGACAATAAGCAGGGTGTCCAGCACAAAGCCAACTGAAAATTTCCTACCTCAACACAAAAAATCCTACCTAGGAAATAAAATACTGCCCTCAACGCTAGAAACGGAGGATAGCGTAAATATTTCCAATTTCAATGTATTATTATAAATTGTTAATTCAAATCATATGTGAATGACTTTCTAGTGCATCTCAATGAAATGAAAAGTGATAACACATTTCTTTAATGTTTCACTTGGATTAATAATATTTTACTTAATTTCAGCATTTGCCCACACATTTCTGAGAAAAAAAATTCTGATAGCTGATAGATCTAGTTGTGATAGATCTACCCCTATCATTTCACAAACATGCAAACAGTGCAAAAATGAATTTTTAATTCTTTTTTTTATCTCCTTTCGAAAAATAAATCAAACACAAGAGTGACAATAACCATAGCCTAAACACACGCACAAATACTTACTCAGTCTACCCAGGAGAAAATAAGGTTTGGAAGGCTTATTCTATAACTTGATTGAACTCTGCCAATTATAAATCTTCCTCTGTTCTAATTTTAACTACTCCCCCCCCCCTCCACCACTCTCTTTCTTTCTCAGGATCAAAAACTTAAAACTAGATCTAGTTTTTAATTGACTGCAACATAAAACATCTACCCACCTCCTCCCCTAGTAAAAATTTCCATTATGGCAACCACCCCACCCCCTTTCTTTCTTCTTTAATAAAATCAGAATCTAGATCTAGATCAGAATCTAGTATTACTGTATACTATAGTACATGATTGCCTTCTTCCCGGTTTTACCTTTTCCTACCCATGTCTACACTGTAGTGAAAGACATTCGTTATTTCTCTTTCTCTTCCAATACCGTATGTCAGACTCAGTCACCTTTTATTTTGCCATCATATGTTTTCACATCGACTTTCTTCATGCTCTCCCCTTCCCCATCTCTATTCTGCTATCAGGCCGTGCGTGCATGATATCCTTCGACCATCCAACCTCGGAATTTCCCTCATGTTCGTCCTCAATGCATCATTTTCCTGGTATTTTCTCGACCGGGAAACATTTTTTTCATTTTCAAGGATTTCCCTGATGCATGAAAACTCTGTTTTTACTACCTGAGTCCCATTTCCTACTTGTTTTCCTACCCAAGACATCAATTTCCGACCATTTCAGACCTTTCAGACCTGAGTATGAAAATTCCGACATATTTCCGACCTTGCTGGACAACCTGAATAAGGCTTCAATGTTTTTGATAAAAAGAAAAGATTCATACTTTCTAAACAAAGGTCAAAGTGATTTACCTGAAGCAGTCATTTGTGCTAGTGCCAAAATGAAGAGAGACGTGGCATCTATTTGTAGGTGACCCCACTCATAATCTTCAACTACAGTTTTCCCAGTATTGCTGTTGTACTTCGCATGAAGCGCATCCCGAGGGCTCTGTGTTCTTTTGAACTGCTCTACCTTGTCTGTTTGCATTTGCATTGATCTCAACAAGCCACGCATAGCAGACACAACAGCCTGAAAATAAATCATTCTTTCACTTACAACACTTCTAAAAACTTTGTCTCTGGTATAGGTAATAGGTAATACGTCACTTGTATAGCACACTTAATCATATCGCATTCTTTTAAACTATTTGTGTGCAAAATATTCATAAACTGGAAATTTTGCACCCGACAATGATCTGTCCCACAAAAACCCTACAAGGCTTAATTAAATTTCCAACTGCCTTTTTTCACACATGATAGACTAAGATTGGAACTCGCATAAATGTTTTGTGCATAAGTTACTCACATTAAAAAAACAAAAACAACTTCCATTGGCTTGCCTTTCCAACTTTATCAGTGTATTTCCCATTTATAATCTAATTTTCCATAAATACACATGTATACAACAGTAAAGCAATGATCTATTCAAATGTATTCCCTCTTACATGCGTTTTTGAGAGCTTTTCTCCAACACATTAGCTATTAAAAAATCTTCCTTTAGTTTTTTTTTTTATGGATTTAATGATCTTACAAATATGCCTTATTATGTTAATTCATTTGAAAAATCTAAAGGCGTGGGAAATGAAAAAGCAGAGAACACAAACCTTCTCTAATTCATAAGCTCTAGCTCTATCCTCATCCAAGTCCTGCGTCTTTCTGTATGCTAAGGCCAGTCCCCACACTGCCATCACACAGTAAATATTGTCCCAAGCACCCATGCATGATCTGTGCTATTACTTGATATCAGACCTGTAGCAGGGCTCTGTAATAAAGAAAAAGGCGAAATATGATAAGGCTCTGAGCAGAGTCCCTCAGCTTCATTTCGATCTGGTTAATAATGAATAATAACAACACAAACATGCATTGCACTGTGACAGACAACATAAGATAAAACTAGTATGAATACGCTTAGCTTACCATGATAGTTAGCACTTTAAATAAAAACATACCTGATATCTAAGAATGGTTCTATTGATCAAACGCTGAAAATAATCCAGGCGGATACCTGAATTACTGCGGCTTCTCATTATGCTTCGATTGAATTGATGACGGTTTCCTCAGCCTGTTCATCAAAGGAAATGATACATTATGAGACATTTGACTTTAAGGACAACAAAAAATATTTCTCTCCAAAAAATCCCAAAACAAAATAGTTTTGCCCTGAAAAAAAATTTAAGCAACTGAAAGCAGGAAAAAGAACACAAATCAAACCTACAAGAATGTGACCATGTACATTTTCAGACTGTATACGATTGTAAACATAAAAATATTATGAAAAGTAATTTGGGAGTCATTATAAAAAAAATCTCTCATTATGCTGTTTGATAATTTGTTCCATGACAAAACTAGTAGGTGATTAGTTGAATGCCCCTAAGGCTAACAACTATTCCTATTTGTCAACCTAATGGACAATAACTGTCAAACAACAACAAAATTTTCAAAATGTTTAGGTTGTTACTTGATTTCTTTCTATTGTGATATATTTATTTTGAAAATCTATTCAATCAACGTTATGATTTGACCTGATCAGACGTTTCAGTGAATCATAGACAGTCACGGCTCGATAGCATGGACTTTGATAATCTGGGTGTCTCAAAACTCTACACAGATGAGGGACAGATTTTTACTTCTTTATTTGTACCCGATAATCCAGGATTCTGGATTCGAACACCTAATTTTGGAACAAGTTACCATAATATAGAGAATTTATTATGTTTCGATAAGCCGAACATTTAACTGTTCGAGATAGTCTAACCAATCCGCTGGCGGCGCATCAAAGCCATTCAACCATAATTTATTGCTCTTTTTCTACAGGTTCTGGCAGTGATGAACAATTTTGTAGTGCTCTGCGCCCCGTAAAATGCACTAGGCCTTCGTTACTGTAAGTTGTGAGGCCTTTTGCTGATTCACAAATCCAGATGTCTCAATGATCCAGACAAATTGCTTGGAGCGGAGGTAACGGACTATCGAGATGTGAACCTTTGCAACAAAACTGAGAAAACCTCTTACAGTAGGCAGGATTAAAGTCAACCCATCAATCAAATAAAAAAAACATGTAATATTACTACATTTCCAATTCCTCACGGTTTGTAAAAAAACTCAGATTACTTAAAGTGGTACCTAAATGTTACGTGATAATCGCACTTTAGCACCGCCAAGATTTCACCTTGAATACCATTACAAACCCAGTTTATGCTCGATACGGGACATGGTCCCGATGGCCCTCTTTTACTCTCTCATGCTCCTTGACCGCTAAAGCGCTGCGTGACGTGTTATGAAGGGTCTTCGACTCTCACGTGTGTATTCTCCAGTCATCGCCCTATATTATTACTTCCACTTTAGCACCGCTGACCATAGTAAATGAAGTTGAAAATACACTGCGGCAGTGCTAGGACTTATCAATAGGGAGACGACATGGGGCCAGGCAATCGGGGCTTCAAGTTGTCTTCCTTTTATTACTCCCACTTTAGAACCGCTGACTATAGGCACAATAGTGGGAAATACACGGTGGCGGTGCTAAAGCGGGAGTAGTAATAGAGACGACTGACTTGGGAAGACGACTTGGAATCACAAGAGCGGGGCTTTTTGCTGTTGTTTGTTTTCATGCAGGGAGGCAAGCCCCAATGAACCCCCAATACTTTCCTCAAGAAGAGGATAAAACTGAGAAAACGGAACCAGTAAGGAGGTAAACTAATAATATCATTATTCCTCGCCATTAGGAAACAAGAATTGTGTTGGTCAGCTATTTTGAAGAAGGCAGACACAAGGAATATAAATATATTCAAATATTGACATGGGAACACTGTTTCTGTTAATGCAGAGTTTCAGCAGAGTGGCACACACCGATAAACCCGTATCAAGGATAGTATAAAGGCGTACAATCACAGAATTTTACAAAAAACGGGACAAAAAATCATCAGTTTTTATCCATCAACACGATCCGGAATGTGCGAGTCATTTACAGGACCGTGCGGGCGCTTAACTCCAGAAGCGAGGGGCTTGCGCCCTGCCCTCCGCTCAACTGGTGGACTCCACGCCCGAGGTGTCGGGAAATACAGACTTCACATCTTATTGAGAACTAGGAAAAAGTCAGAGAACTCTCCAAAGCAGATGCCCAAGCTTACGTCACTAAATAAACGGCAGGAAACCTCGGTCGACAGACTCGCGCAGTGCCGCGTAACATTGCGTCACTGGCATTGGACCTAGAATTTTTCAGTTATGCCCCTTGACTGAAAAACATGACTTTTAAAAGCTAATTTTCTCGCCTCATAGTCCTTTGCTATCTCTTAAAGTCATATATATGGAATCCTCATGTTCTAAACTTTAACATGGTATATAACACTTGTAAGAAATATAACATGTACATTTTGATGAAGATGGATCATTTTGTGAAACCTGCCTTATATTATTAGCCTAGATCTAGATCTAGATCTACCCAAACATTTTTAAGTTCTCAAATAATAATAGATCTAGAATTTCAATCTACCTGTCATCATATTCTCCTGTGGTGCCAGGTATGGACAGAAACAGTGCTGATTATCAGAAATCAACGGTCTTGGTCTTGATTTCAGATCTAGATCGAGATTCTCTAGATCTAGATATCTAGGTCTGGATCCAGATCTATGAGCATTCCCTTTGCTTCCTGAACCGTGCAAAACAGCGTAAAATAATGAAAATAAATAACGGAGGGCACAGTGATTCCTATCTTCAGAGAAAAGAGAGCTTTAAAAGTTCACCTTCCCACCGGCCAAGGTCGATGTCTTTGTGTCAAGGTTGGAGTACACTCAAAATAAATAATCTCTCTCTCTCTCTCTCTCTCTCTCTCTCTCTCTCTCTCTCTCTCTCTCTCTCTCTCTCTCTCTCTCTCTCTCTGAATAGCAGACTGTCGTCGGCAAACAGCTTTAATTGTGTATGTTCAGATACTTGCTTTCCTAAATCGTTTATAAATATCACGAAACAGGGTGGGTACAGTCAAGGCCGTCTTGGTACAGTCTGTACCCGGTGGTACTCCTGAGAGTACAGAACATGGTTCGCTTGACTGTCCTTCAATGTTGACTTGTTGGGTCCTGTCACACTACCAGTTTTTAACGAATCCAAGAGATGTTGTTCTTTGCTATCTGTTCAATATTGTGTTGATCTATGTGACTCGGACAACACAGGGTTCCGTATTCCGCAGTGTTAGATTTTTGTATGTGTAAGAGGCACTGTGTCAAACGCTTTGCTTGTTTTTTGTTATCTATTGACATAGCAATTGACACAAGGATGTTTATCAGCTGAGTCTCACGAGAATTATATTCTGAAACCGTGTTGATAATCAATGAGGATCTCGTATTTTTCAAGATGCTCCGTAATCACATGAAATATTACGTGCTCTAGAACTTTGAAAAGGATTGATGTTAGGGACACAGGGCGGTACTTAGGCGCAATGTTTCTCTTTGCTTTTTTTTTAGTACATGCCGTCATTTTGATGAGTTAGATATGCTGGTCAAAGTTAAAGTAAGTCAAATATTCAGGCCTCTGTAATCAAGAAACCCGCTCAATCGGGAAGAAATTCCATGGCCATGCATGGGGCACTTATCTGGTGCCGATTGATTGTTAAAAAATACGGAGCGATTTCGCTTGCCGCTTCTTTGAGGACTCGTGTCTGTTGTCCCACATGCTTTATTGGCTGTTTTACTTACCCTGTTTCTGTAATTTTGTTTTTTGGCAATTATGGTAGTATCGTTTCTTCCAGTGACGGTATGATAGGATCTTCTACGCTGAAAACGTGTTGATACTGTTTGTTAATTATGTCCGCTTTATCTACAGCCTCTGTTGCCTCTGTTCCATCCGACTTAAGGAGGGCAGAAATTCCTGACAAATCTTTGCGTTTATACTTATAGGTCTTATGTTAGTCCAACCTTCCGTTATTCTTGTACCGTGCTTGTTAGATTGGTCAATTTTATTAACATATAAAAGACTTTTAATATAATAGTGCTGTGTTCTTGTCTCATTTTTTTTATGTAGGCGTTTTTTAAATGTTCTCGATACTTTTGCCAGTCCTGCTCTTTGTTGCGATGTTTTGCTGCGTTGTATCTTCTTTGCTTTTTGTCCTATGACACGTTTGTTCTTTGTTGTCATCCAAGGTATGTGTTGTTTCCTACTTACTGTTTTCTTGGGAATGTGTGTGCTGATTGAATTTGCAATGCTCTTTATAAAGCAGTCCCACTTTTTATGGACGGTATTTAGGGCAGATTCGTTTTCAAAAACAGCGTATTTATCTCTCAGACCTTTCTTTGTGGCATTCACATCTCCTTTTCCAAACAAGTATATTATACATGGGGTTTTATTTTATGGCATGCATTCATATATTCTTTTCCAAACAAGTATATTATTATACGTAGGGTTTTCCTTTATGGCATTCATATCTTCTTTTCCAAACAAGTATATTATACGTGGAGGTTTTCCTTTATGGCATTCATCTCTCTTTTTCCAAACAAATATATTATTATACGTAGGGTTTTCCTTTATGGCATTCATCTCTCTTTTTCCAAACAAATATATTATTATACGTAGGGTTTTCCTTTATGGCATTCATCTCTCTTTTTCCAAACAAGTATATTATACGTGGAGGTTTTTCTTTTATAGCATTCATCTCTCTTTTTCCAAACAAGTATATTATATGTGGAGGTTTTCTTTTATGGCATTCATCTCTCTTTTTCCAAACAAGTATACTTATATGTGGGGTTTTTCATTGTTGTTTAACCTTTGTGTGAATATGATATAATATTACAACATCATGATCACTCATGCCCGGATCAATTGTTGACGCATCAATTAGGTCGGGTTTGTTGTCAATATCAAATATGATATGTTATCTCTTGTTGGCTCACTGATCACTTGAGTCAGGTTGAATTCGTTCATTATGTTGATCATCTTTTCGGTAATGACCCTGTTGTATCGTGCGTTTGTTCTTAGTTGCTGACTTTCCCCAAAAATGTCCAGAAGATTGAACCCCCCCCACCCCCAAGGATGATGGTTGAAGCCAGTGGTCCTGTATTGTGTAATTTAGCTAAGGATGAATGAAGCTGTTCTAAGGCAACTATGCCACTGGATGATTGTCTGTAGAAACAACAACAACCAACACGTATTCTGCCGTGAATTGGTGTTATTTTCGTTCATGCTATTTCACAATTGGCATCCGCTTCCTTCCACTGACAGTATGTCATCTTTTACCGTTATGAGTACACCACCTTCTCGCAATAGTCTATATTTTCGGTATGGAGACGGGTTGGGGGATGTATTAATATTGTACTACAGTGGATGCATTCGTCGAAGTGGGACTGTTGCCAAGATGATGTCTGGTTTGTGTGTCTCATTGTTCCAACTGCTATTCCTTATCCTTACTGACGAGGCTATGGCAAGTTACATTCAACACATTCACATTGTATATCTACGTTTTGGTTTAATTTGTTTGTTGTCTGTTGAGTTTGTTTTGAACTGTGTTCGTTTTATTGGCCGAGGTGTAGTTGCCACTGTATGTGATTGTTAATTGCGTTCCACGTTCTCGCCTGAAAAAGGTATCAGCGTGTTAGGACTGCCGGGCAGTGGATAGGTAAGCACCTGAACAGGGAGTAGATGATCCCGCCCTCCACGAGTCTCCTGCTGCCTTGCAGGCGGATCTTGGTTTACCCAAAGGCTAAGGGAGTTAACCTGACAGAAAACAACCTGCTGCCTTGCAGGCCGGTCTTGAGTGACCAAAGGTTAAGGGAGTTAACCCTGACAGAAAATAACAAGGCCTGGTAGGGGGCCTCAAGGTGGCAGCCCCACCATCTACCTAGGGTACAGTGGGCTAATCCCTGCTTATCCAAAACAACCTGATTCAGAGAAGTAAAAGAAGTATAACCGGCTTGATCTTTGGAAGACGAATTTGGAAACGAACACGGACTGTGATTTTTGGAACATGGAATGTTAGGGCAATAAATGGAAAAGAGTTAGAATTAGTTGAGGAAATGGAAAAATTCAAAGTAGATATTTTGGCCATTACAGAAACAAAGAAAAAAGGACAAGGAATAGAAAATGTAGGACCAAATGATATTTTAATCTTCTCAGGAGTGGATGTCAAAGATAGAGCTAGAGCAGGAGTAGGCCTCCTAGTGCATAAAAGGCATGAAAAGCTACTAGAAAGTTGGAAATTTATAAGCCCACAGCTATTAGAGGTAAATATTAAACCAAAAGGACGAGAAATTAAATTATTAATAGCTTATGGACCAAACGAAGACGCAACTAAAGAAGAAAAAGATATCTTCGAAAATGATTTATAATAAATGGCTGCAGAGAATCTTAAATACAAACAGGAACTAATGCTTTTAGGAGATCTAAACGCTAGAGTAGGCAACAACATAGAAACGTCAGGAGGAGTAATAGGTAAAGAAGGAGAGACAACAACTTCTTCAAATGGAGAAAGACTTATAGATTTTTGCCTAAAGAATAACATGAAAATAGCCAACACCTTTTTTCCCCTTAAAGATATCCACAAATATACAAGAGAAAAATGAAGACAGGTGTGAACTGTCAATGATAGACTACATAATAGTTAGCAGCTCCCTTTTTACAATACATTGGATGCAAGAGTAAACAGAGGAGCAGAAATATTTAGTGATCATCACTTGGTGATTGCCAAAATGAGATTACTGACTGAGGAAAACAAACAGAAAAAGAAATAAAAGAAAGCTACTAAACTCAAAACAGAGGAACTAAATAAAACAGTAGTAAAACAGGTATGTCAATCTAGGATAAAATGATTTATCATTGAAAGTGAAAGACAGATGGATCTGAGTGATAGAACAATAGAAGAAAAATGGCACATGTATAAAGAAACACTCCTCAGTTGTACTGAAGAGGTACGTGGTAGGAAACAAATTAAAGGAGATAGGAAAAGAGCAGCATGGTGGAATGAGAATGTCAAGACTAAGATCAAAGAAAAGAAGGATGCCTGGAAGAAATACTTGCAAGCAAAGAGACCAGAGGATAGGAAAGATTACGTGAATAAAAGAACTATCGCCAAAGAGGAAGTGAGGAAAAGCAAAACAGGAACAATTGGAAGAGTTTGGACAAAGACTCCAAGAAAGCTATCAAGGAAATCAAAAGCTGTTCTGGGGGGGCAATGAAGAGCATGAGAAAGACTAAAGCATGCCCAATACGACAAATTAAGAATGTCAAAGGAGAAACAATGAAAAAAGACAGCGAAATCATGGAAACATAGAGAAAGCATTTTCACCAATTACATAATCCCTCCAGAACGTATGAAACAAGGAGTAAAGATCAATTAGTAAGAGTATCTAGTAATCCAGATGATACAGCTGAAGATGTAGATATATCAATGGAAGAAATCTAAACAGCTATAAGAAAAGTGAAATTAGGAAAAGCCCCAGGAGCAGATCAAGTTTATCCAGAAATGATTAAAAACCAAGGGAGAGAGGCAGACAAACTACTACATGCAATATGTCAACAAGCATGGAAGTCCAAACAGGTGCCAGACGACTGGAAAAAGGGAACGGTAGTACCAATACATAAGAAAGGATCAACTATGGAATGCTCAAACTATAGAGGGATATCACTACTTAGCGTTCCAGGAAAAGTATATGCCAGGATACTGGAAATGAGACTAAGGAAAAGAGTAGAGGCTCAGATTGAAGAGCATCAGAGTGGATTTAGACCAGGAAGAAGTGTACAAGATCCCATTATTTACAATTAGACAAATAATAGAAAAATTCCTTGAGAGAAACATTGACTTGCACCTGTGTTTTATTGACTTAGAAAAGGCATTTGACATTGTGAGGAGGGATGAACTATGGCATTTTTTAAAAGAACACAATGTAGAGCAAAATTTAATAGAAGTCATTAAAAGTTTTTACAATAAACCAACATGTGCACTGAGAGTAGCTGGAAACATATCTGCAGAATTTGATGTATATATAGGAGTAAGACAGGGTTGTATCCTAAGTCCTCTTTTGTTTATCACATTTATGGATTCAATTGCAAAGGCATCCTCAAAAATGAAGAAAATGTATGTAGGTATGTATAAGCTCAAACCAGTAAATGTATCAATGCTTTCATTTGCCGATGATTTAGTTCTGTTTGGAAAATCAGAAAGTGACCTTCAGTCGAATATCAACATTATGAACAATGAACTAAATAAAAGAGGAATGAGAGTAAATGCAAAGAAAATCAAAACAATGTTAGTAACTAGGGAAGCTAAAACACAAAATCTTAAATTGGGCAGGGAGTATTTAGAACAAGTTCAAAGCTACAATTACCTAGAAGTAACGAGGCGAAATATGACAACAAGTGACAACTCCACTAATAAATACAGAACAAACACATGACGTTTCAGGTATAACCCTTCCTCAGACAACAAACGAGAAATATGTAGAATCTAGATCTAAGTACTACTTCAGGCATCACACAATGTGATGTCAGAAGAAAAACATAAAGGAGAAAGAAAGAAAGAAAAAGACAGTGATGATAAGAAACGTAGCAGAGGGGTGGGGGGTGTGAAGAATGAGTGAGAGTGGAAGATTCAGATCGAGAATGAAATAAAAATATGAAAATAAGTAAGAATTATGTAGAGATGCAAGAAAGGGTTTCAATGAAAGTGAGGTGTTAGAAGAAATAGGCTTCATACTTACTATGCGTCAATGAAGATATAAATAAGTAACACTAGTAACAGTGAGGAAGATGTCCCAATAGTAGTATGACAAAGAAGATGACTATAGATCTAGATCTATTAGCAATTAAAAAAGATAAATAACGTAAACAACAAAGAGATGTGGCAATGTGAACTATCTAAATTGCATCCCTACATAATTCTTACTTACTTATTTTCATATTTTTATTTCATTTTCGATCTGAATCTTCCACTCTTGCGCATTCTTCATCCCCCCCCCCCCCTGCTACGTTTCTTATCATCATTGTCTTTTTCTTTCTTTCTTTCTCCTTTATGTTTTTCTTCTGACATCACATTGTGTGATGCTTGAGGAAGTACTTAGATCTAGATTCTACATATTTCTCGTTTGTTGTCTGAGGAAGGGTTATACCCGAAATGTCACGTGTTTGTTCTGTATTTATTAGTGGAGTTGTCACTTATTGTCATATTTCGCCTTTGACTTCACTCCACTGTGGCTCCTTCATATTATAGGAGTTATGATTAACTCAAAGGGAAAACTAAGATAAGAAATCAGCCAGAGAATCAAAAAGGCAAGTGCAATATATAACCATCTAAGAAATGCATCTGTAGGTAAGCAAGAATTGTCAACAAAAACCAAAATGGCAGAATACGATACAGTTTATTGTCCTACTCTCCTCTATGGCAGCGAAACTTGGACTTTAGACAGTAGAGAAAACAATAGAGTACAGGCAGCTGAAATGAAATATCTAAGAAGAGTAGTAGGGAAAACTAAAAGAGACAAAATCATCAGAAACACAACAATAAGAGATCGAACTAAAGCAGATAGCATAAAAACTAAGATAGAAACAAATCAATTGAGATGGTTTGGGCATGTCAACAGAATGAATGACAACAGAATAGCTAAATCAGTATATAGTGTAAAGCCCAAGGTAAAAGACCAAAAGGCAGACCTCGGAGAAAGTGGGAAGAAGATATAAAAGAGGCGTTGAAACATAGAAATTTAACTTTTTTGGAAGGAAACAGAAAATGCCAGGACAGGGCGTCCTGGAGAAAAAATCATCTCGGGCATCTGAACCCATATACCGAAAGGTAAAATGGGAACTGATAAAGAAAGAGAAAGAAAGTGTTAGGACTGTTGTTGTCATTGTTGTTGTTATTATGACAAGGAAGAGACGTGAACATGGGAACTCACGACAGTAACATTGGGACCTCAGACCATGAACTGTTCTGATTAGCACATATGAAAGCATTAAAACAGGAGGGCCTGTGTCTTTCATCGTGACTTGTTACCTACAAAAACATTGACTGCGTCACAGGATCGGAGAAAGGCTGTTGAATATTTTATGTAGTACATTGTATGGTCATTGGTGTCCATCATTTTATTTAGTTGTGAGAGCGAAACTGATTCACGTAAACACAAATAAATGCCGTTCATTGAAAATTCACTGTTTCATTGTGCTTTGAAATATTTCTTCTACATGGACTTAATATATTTTTGTGCAGATTTGTAGGTTTATGAATTTCTATCCACATTTTATTTTTAGTTGAGTTGAAATTTGTTCTTCCTAAAAGACAAAAGTGAGTAAAATGAAGCGTATAGATTGAAGTTCAAAAGCCTCAATCCAAAGTAAACGAATAGTTGTTATATATAGTCTTCTTTAATTCATCCGTGTCCGCTTTTAGAAGTTACAATGGCTTAGACATTAAGGTACTGCCTACTCATGCTGAAAGCACAGGTTAAATCATGAAATTCTTCAGTAACCTCTCACTTTAAATATATTTTTTGTGTCAGGAAAACATAATATATTATTGTCAGTAAGTAGCCCTCCTCCAATTTCAAGGAAAAGAAAATCTAACTTAGTCGTACTAGAAATAGACAGAGATACATGTTGTGGACATAAGGATAAAGATAAAGATGAATTTATAGTCTGTATTCCCACACAAGTGCAGGCTCACCAACTGTGCATAATTTATCCCCTCGGCAGGCCATTGCATTCAAAGTCTTTCTGAATTCCTGGAAGAGCATACAGTACACAAGCTTGCTAGGCTTTTCATACTAATACTCTCACAAGATCTTTCTCTACACGTAGCTAGATACTCATGCACACATGAGTCAAGTGAGGTAAATAGAGTGAAGTACCTTTCCTAAGAGTACAACGTTGTGAAAAATCCTACCTGTGCCAGCTACGGGGCTTGAACTAGTGTCGTCGTGATTATCAGCTAACAACACTATGGTTCAGTTACAACGCCTCATGCAGCTCCTGCTCAGGATCTTTAACAGTATCCAGGATATGCAAATGGAAGCCATATTAAGTGCATTTGTCCCCCAAAAATGAGAGTACAGTAAAAAGTCCTTTGTAATTTTTACTTCATTAAGCGAGTCTTTATACGATCAAATTTCAATAGCAAATTGTTTGATTCATTGCCAGCAGCATCAGGATGTGCTGCCTGTGATTATTTCTTCATTAAAACTTTTAGTAACTGAAGTTGTGCTAAGTCTGGTTTATAATTTTTCATCTCACAATAACTATATTATTTTATAAGCTTTTCATTTTTGCTTTCTCAGTTAAGTTATTTCTTGTATTTATCCTTCTTTCTACCAAGGACTATTAGTGCAAATATGACTAGTTTCAGATTTTATAGTACCACTATCAAAGAGCAATGAATAGAATTAAAACATACAACAGTGTGCTGACTTGAGGAATGCTCTTGCTAAAGAAGTTAAAGAATCCATTAGTGGTGATAAAAATGGTCTCATTCACATTTTGGATGTCTTTTTCTTCGTTATTGAGCATGGATAGATCATTTGAGAGAGACGCTCGAAACGATGATCATCAAATTTTCTATGCCCCATCAATGTGCCTGTTAGTAGGTTGCGGGGCCATTAGTATAATACCTTAGACAGATATCTTAATCCACCCACCCCATCATTCTCCTCATAAAGGTTATGGGCTCTTGATGGTATTACCAGCCACGGTCACAGCTCAAGGTGGCTGCGTGGAGGAGATCCTGAAAGTCAACCAATTAAAAGTAATATGATTCTTTTCTTTCATTTCCAATGGCTTTCCATGACTCCTGACGCATACAATTTTTATCTGAAATTCAGTGGAAATGATGTTTTTCTTTGAAGCTACATTGATGAAATATGAACAACATTGAAATATCAATACAGGTAACAATGTGATGGAAAAGACAGATGACAGACTGAGCAATTCTTTATTATCTTATCTGTGTTAGAAATAAATTTTATTAACATACAAAAGATAACCTGTAGTCAATAGAAACAAAAAAAATATTTCTATGACAGATTCAAGCCTGTTGAAATAAAATTGTTACAAAATTGAGCCAATTAAGCAAAGCCTTCCTGAATACAATTAAAAATTAAAAAAATTTTCAGTTGGGAAATAATTTTGAACAATTTTACATAATGTTCAAATTCATTTAATGTTCTTTTGTAACAAGATTTTGTTTTTGGTTCTCTCTCCATTTTGTTTCTCTAAAAAACACACAAAAACATACTTTATTTGACCATAGAGAGAAAGAACTGGTTTTTTGTGCCTGTAAGTCTCAGAAAGTAATGACCATAAAGTTTCACCATCAGGCTAATTCAACCATCTTTATTAATTCATTGACTCAGATAATTTTTGAGAAGTGATGAAATAGTGAAATCTCTATTTTTAGGAAAGAACTTCATCAAGAATTTTCAGACTACTGTAACAATATCATCCTATAAGTATGTTTTCAAATTTTGAAAGCGGATCATTGATATTGTTTGATTTAATAATTACTCCTTAAAGATCGGATGGAAACTACACAAAAGATTTTGTACATTCTTGCTCTAATAACATCTATATCACAGAACCCTCTTATCTGGACTTTCTTGAGACATGCAATCTTGTTTCCCTCAACGGATGATTTATTTCATTACACACATTATAATGGCTGATAAAATAGAAGTTTATATGAGTAAGGTTGTGTAGAGAAACCAGGAATAGTGAATGATCTGAAGAAAATTTTCAATTCAGTTTGCAAAAGTGGAAAAAAATGATCATCAACAATAACAAGGTGTCTTGAAATAGTCATGTAGCATAGATGGCCATATAATATCTTTATTAACATATTAAATTGCTTTCATTTAAAGCTTTAACTGTATACTATTTATTAGCCAAAATGACTTTTGCCATTTTGAGAATGAAATTCTAATGATCTTTGTGGCAATTTTACAAATCAAACTTCCTTTAGGCTTCTCTAATAACTCCTTAAAATATCTGTTATAGCTCAAGTTTTAGATAATATAAGAGTGCTATTAAATATCATAAGGAAAAAAATAAGAATGAGATGAGCAGAAACAAGATTTTTACATCATGAGGTCTTAAAGCATATTGATTCATAGCTATTAATATTCGATATAGGAAAGAGCCTTAAAGATTACATATTTGCAGTAGCAATACTACAGAAATAAATCTTTTTAGTTACCGTACTGTAATACCATCCCCTACTGTTATCCAATTGTTATTTCATATTGATACAACAATGAAGAATATAAATATATAGTAAAAATTGTATATTATATATAAAAATTAAGCATCTGTTTAGACACAAACATGATATTAAAATTAAATCAATAAAAATTATTGACAAGTCCTAGTTAAAGAAACTTGCGATACATTTGAATTATCCTGTTAATAAAAATATATTTGAAGAAAAGCTCAATCGACATTTTTAAAACTTAATTATAACCCACATAAAACATGCTGTTTTATAAAACAAAGTTCAGGCTTCCTATTCAACTTTCCCTGTTATCAGTGATTAAGATGATGATTTCACTTCTGACTGTGTGTACGTAAGTCGTGATGATATCTCAAGATGTTACTTTCATATCAAATATAAAAATGACAAGACTGTGAGCTTTTGCTTTCAACTGATCAAAGAATGAAAGAAAAAGCAAACAGTGAATGCTTGAAAGATATTATAAAATGTAAGTTTTAAAGTCCCCACATAAAATTGATGAGTAGATGGGAATGCAAATATATGCGAAGGATAAAATTTGTCATAAATAACTTTAGAACGTACTGTTAAATATTCCAATCCGTAGAACAAAAGAAAAAGAATTTAATAATTGTCATATAAAAGAGTAATATGGTAGTCAATACTATCTGCAATATTTCAATTACAGGGACCTTATCCTGACTTAATGACGCATTTAAAAAATGAATATGGAAAACCCAATGTTTTCTCAGCTTTCCTTTTATCGATTACTACAAAGACTGTGAAATGAAAACAAATGAGGAACTTTGGAAATTGTGAAACAGTCACTGTCATACATCTTTAACTTTTGATTCTACAAGACAATCTTTGATCTGTAATGAATTATCATGATTAACATATTGATCCCCATGTCAACAGGGTGTATAAGCCCATTAATATATATATATTGTATTACATAAGAATGACTGAATTCGAAAGGAAAAAAAAAATTATTAGATGAAGAGGAAGAAGAACTTAACAAATAAGCATTAAGTGACAGAAATTCTTTTGATAAATAAATATTTAAAGCTTACAGATACTTTGTCACTTGGCTAGGCCTAACACAATATTTAAAAAATAAAAACCTATGGAGATAAAGAGGCGATAAACTCTGCTGTTCTTCAAAATTCCCCACATGTTATTATTTTTAAAAATTAGATTTTTATTAGTAGACTCGGACCAAGCAATGCTTTGGATTTTATAAAGTTTACTTTTCAGGGATATGTGATATAGGCAGAAAAAAGAAGAGACTTCTATAAAATTATTTGTGCTCTTGTAGTCAAACACATGAGGAATGTAATGAAAGAATATCTTGAGGCCATGTAATTCATACATAAAATTCAAAGTGTTACAAAATTAAAGATAAATATAAATGAGTTTCAATGAATAATATAATATCACAGTTGCTTTCATACACCGAGAAATAAGAAATATATAAGAAAACAGACTTTAAAAAAAAAATGATTAGAAATACCTTATTGAGGATAAATGGCCAAAGCCTTGCAATTTTTAGCTATCCAACATACCCTGTCTTAATGTGTGCCTTGCTATGGGTGGTTGAAGCCATTGGTTTAAGACCCAAAAAGAGGATCTCTAAAGCACCTTTCCTTTTGGCCTCTTACAAGTTACAGGGTCAACACCACTATTTTTAGCAACATCCAGAGGTATGTGTTAGGGGCAAATTTAAAAACAATAATTCAAAAGGTTTAAATTTTCATTGTGACCACTAAATTTGAGATCAGCTCCATAGCAGTGAACATGAATTAAACAATTCAACAGAAAGGAATTTAAGACTATATTTGCAATGCTCGCAAGAGCCTGATTTAAACAAGAAACATATAAAATATGATAGAGATAACAGCAGCAGATTAAATCACTTTGAATATGACATATATCTCTTGAAAGAATCATAATTTAAGAGACAAGAATTCAATGCAATAGCATTTTATGTCATTTACAAATCAGGAAAAAAACCCATTGATCATGGTATGCAGCAGTTTGGGTGGTCAATTCCCATATAACATATTATTTAAATGTTAAAATAAAATGTGCACTTTATTAAACAAGGATCAAAGAATTAAATTTCCTTGAAGACTTCGTGAGTAAAAAAAATGAAATTTTAAAAAAGCCAAGTGTAGAAAACAATATTTTGAACACAGACTGAACAATTAAAAAAAATAGCAAACACATAGGTCAAACAGCATATTAAAGCCAAGAAACTGATTGAAATAAAAAAACCCAATCATATTAATACATTCTCAGTTCATTACACAATAAAATATTTTTTAAAGAAATGTAATTTTTGATAATGTTACAGTAAGGAATATTGTTTGATATCAAATTCTTTTCCTGAAGTAATCTACCATTTGTAGAAGAAGCCATAATATTTGTTTAAAGAATTATTCATTGCCTAAAAGTTCAATACTCATCAGATTTGAGAAATACCAACCTAAACCTACTGAGAACAAGTATAAAAGTTTAACATATATATTTGTACATGAACAAAACATATCTTATTTCATTTTAAAACATAATTTTCAGAAAAGTATTCTCTGAAAGTATTTTGGTTAGGCTTATGGCACAATTTGAAAGCTGCATATTTGAAACAAACCCAAGACTTTCCATTTTATCAAAAAATCTTCTTCCAACCTTAATGTAATGGAAAATGTAATCAGTACAAGAAGTTTACCTTGAGGCTTGAGTGGTATTATTGAAATATACTATAAATATCTATGAATTGTTACTTAATTACGCCCTGCATCAGAATCTAGCATATCTAATACCTTTGCAGCTAGAAGGATAAGCCTATATTCACTAATGGCATACACTACATTTCAATAAAGAAGAAAAAAGATTAGATATTTAGGTAAGTAACACCTAAGACGGGTTAACAAAGAGAAAAAATTAGTTTGTAAATAAAAATTGTGTTTCTGTAAGTGGACAATGTAATGTAAAGAAAAGAAAACAAGATATTTAAAGGAACCTTTTGTTTGGAGAGACTATTCTCCTTGTCGATTGTTATGTTTTATTAGATTTTATGTGATTGATATTCTTATATAAAATGAGGGGAAAAAAGCAATATTTGCATACGTACATTAAAGACAAATAAAATAAGTTGTCATCACAGCAAAATCACATTGTTTTTAATGAGTATATATGTTTATAGATCCATTGTAACATAAACATTTTGCTCTTAAAATTTGATACAGAAGTCGTCGGATAAAAGCACACTATATATAAGCTCACACCATCATCTGCTGACCTAATTTTTACCATATAATAACTGTAATAAGACTTGGTCTACATGCAAAAAGGCACGCTTTTTTCTCAGTAATTAGTGTAATGCAAAGTCATGCCTAGTCATTATTGACCTCAAAACGGATCTGTGATATTTTTGTCAAAAAATAACAATAGATATGAGAACAAATAACACACTGAAGCAAACAATACTAGGACGAATGTGTCACAGTGTCAGTCTTCTTCTGTTATGTCTAGCTTTGTTATCTTTCTGCACACTACCAAGACAAAAGTATCAGACAGTCTTATGTCATCTCTAGCCCACATTCTCTATTTTGCTCGTAGTCTCTGTGATTTCACAACAATCAAAGACTGGATGTCCAGAATTTATTCTGTGGATAGTGAAATTTTTAATCATAAGCCCGAAACACGTTTCAATGCATAGGATTGAGACATTAGACTGTATATAATTAATTATACGATTTGGTGTGGTAGTCAAAGGAGAATACAATCCATGGAATCGAACAGACTAGGACAGGTGACAAGTGATACACATCCACGGCTGAGAGAGAGTAAGGGTAAGAGGGCAGGGCTTAATGTTCGAATACCTTCAGTGATTGACCCTCGAATATCATCTAGTGCATGTGCAGTTTTAGAGGGTGATAATCAGGGGGCGAAATCAATTACATTGCAGGACACCTTTTACTGCAAACCTTCTGCATAACATCAGTTATTTCCAAATAATTTCGCATAAACACAAGGTATGCATAAAAGCACACTCATTCCAGCAACCAATGAGTGTGCGTTTATCCAGTAGATTTAGTTTCAAAAGTCTACAAACTGGAGGAAAAAGTTTCTTTCAAATAAGGAAAGATAACAGCTTGATTATATTAAGCGCTAGTAAAGCTACTTTTTCCCAAGTGCAATACAAGTAAAATAAGTGTAGTGAAGGAAACTTGTGAAAAAGGTGCAGCATAAAGTTATATCTGTGCATAAATATAGATTTTTTCTATAACATTATATTTATATTGCTAAATAACAACAAACAAATTCTGAAAAACATTCCAATAAAAAATATTGATTTGCAACATATCAAAACAATTATTGTAACATATCAAAGAGTCTATAAAAGCAGGAATTAATATTTTACCTTCAAGGACAGTAAATATCAAAAGAAGAATACTAGATACAAAACATACAAACTGTTCAACGCCTTAGTTCCTAACTTTGACTTATGTCGCAAACTTCTGATGGAGTTCAGGTTGCGATGTTTGACATATGCCAAAACTATGAAACAACCCAAAAATCATGAGATTACTTACTGTACGACATTGTTGAATTTCTAGAGTGATTTCCCCTCAACCGACTTAAAAAAAAGGTAAAATAGCCAAATCAACAGTTCTTTTGATCCCAATGTTTACATAAGAAAGATGAAATCAGTTGACACCATGGATGTTTTTTGTCATGATTTCAATTCAAATGAAGATTTTAGTGCATAAGATGATGACTTTTCTGGAGAAGATGATTCTAATTCTAATTCTAAGTGAAGCAAAATATGATGGCGATAGTGCTAATGAAGTGTAGCATATTGGTTTTTTTTAAAGATATCTCATTCAATTTTTATGAAAGCACATGAAGAACTAAAGATATAATGTGTTTCATTCTGTTTTATATTGCAACATATTAATTGATCAAAGACGGATGAATAAGTTCAATGTTCACATCAAAATTGAAATATGAACAATCATTCATATATAAAACAAGTGTGCCCAACAACTTAAAAGTTAAATTATGCGTTGTTATATCATGTGAACTAGATAATGTAGTTTTATAAAACAACAAAGAAATCAAATTAATGGTCAAAATAATACAAAAAGAAAAATCAGCATAAAACACAAAACAATGTTTAACAATGTTCAAAAATGACTTTTTAAAAAATTGCTATCAATCTTAATGCAAATAGTTCCAGTTGAGCTTTCATATTCATATTTTGTAATCAACTGTTTACATCATTTTCATCTTCCATATTTTTTATAGATATCATTATTTGAGAGGGGTTGGGTTTTGTTTTAAATGTGTTGAGCTTTTTCTCAAATAAATACAATGGTTTATGTGAGAATTTATCAATATTGGATATCTGATTTGATCTTTTTGTGATTGATTTAAGACACAAATTGGTCTTACAAACTATCATCATCTTCATCATTGTGATAGTTATGTGAGTAGTTTCCCTTGACAATTAAAATTGCATGCAACAGGTGGTATTTGGGCAGTGGTGATGAATCTGCAATTTTTTTTTTTTCTCTCAATCATTTTGCATCATGTACTGATGGACATCATCAAATAAAGCTCATATTCTTCTTAATACTCTAAACAACAAACTACAACTGAGACAAAGTTTCATTAATACCCATCACCAACAACAACAATGAACCATAACCGCCAACAATAAAATATTTATTCAAGAGCAGATCCTAAAAAATACAATATTCACTCACCCTATCTCCTTACAACATCATTTCAGAATTAGTAAATTAATGTTCCATTTGAATATATGGGGAAAAAAAGTCTTAATTGTATACTCGTAAAGACATTATACTTTTTTATTCATAGATATTTGCACAAATCCATCAAACATTTTTAAGTATCAGAAACAGACATTTACCTGTGTCTTAAAGAACAAATAATGCATAAATAAAAGTTTGTTATCAATATAAGAACAGGTAGAGACAGAAATGGATTTGAAGTGTGTATACACACATAATTCCACATTTATCAATTTGACATAAATTATTCACCCGTACATCAACTTATCAAAGCCCATCTCAAATCCCTGTGGAGCATACAGTAGAGTTATTTGCAAGGTACATCATACTAATATTCTGACAAAATTTTTAATTCAACTGGGTATTTATTACGCTTACACTTTTGTGAAGTAAAATAAGTAGAGATAAGCAGGGTTTAACATATTAACAATAACATAAAAGAGAAACCTGAATATCAACTATAATGTGTATAAGAATAATAAGATACATTTGTAAAAATTAACCAGTTGACAACCCATAATGGAACCAATTGAATGTCTTCTTGATTATATTTTCATTGACAAGCGTACAACTTAAAACTGAGATCAAGCATAATTGCATGAATTATTAAAATGAAAGTAAAGGCAGAGGTAAACTTTCATCATGATTAAAAACTCATAGAATGAACAATTGTACCAGAATGCATTCATGATGATGTTACAACTGAATAAGGATTTTATATCAGTCATGTAATAACATTTACATAAAAATTATGCCACTCATATTGCTCGACAGTTTTCATGTATTGCAAATGAAATAATAAAATTGTAATGTAAAATAATACAGGAATCAAAATGAGTGCATAATGATTTTTTAATACGCACATTTTGGTTATTCACCATTACTTCATTCAGGACAAGAAAAAAAATTCTTTGAATTTAAACAGGAGAAATGGAAGAAAAGTTATTTCTTCTAGTATGCCCATATGTGTTATATATATCATATATAAATATGAACATAATAGTAAAAAGAAACAAAACATTCCGAGACAAAAACAAATAGCTCAAATGAAATAATTGACATATCCTTTGATTATACAGTATATGGATAGGTGTTTAGGATAAAATTGATGTGAGAAAAAATTAGTCTCAACAGATATTAAGATGAAAACGAAGGTATAGGAGAAACTGTTATTCTATCATACTCTTTGAGAGCAAATTCTGTCAATGTTTCAGCCATGTTATATTAAAAAAAGTTACAACATTTTGAATATCAAGATAATTACAACAGATAAATTTAAAATGTCTTGAAGTATAGAGTCCTGAAATATTCATATTAGCTTTTAAACAAACAAAAATTAAAAGTAAATTTAAAAAATCGAAAAATCATACATGTTAACAATGCCAAGCTAATGGATTACAATGTATGTTTTATGAACCAAACGACTTATTTTCAAAAAGCTTTTGAACAAGAAAGAATATCTAATAACACATTAAAGTTTCTCTTGTGATCAACTTAATTCAGGCAGTCATTTCGTCATTCACATAATTAAAAAAAGAAAAGACTATTACTTATGTTTCTGTTCATTAACATAACTCAAAAAAAGAATAACCCCACCCAAAGAATAATAAACAAAGCCAGGCAACAACAAGTATAACATCTTATTGTATGACACAAGTTTTGCTTTCCCTCCTGTCATTCTTATCTGAGGCTCTAGAAACAGGAGTTCGAGTTGGAGCGGAGAACGTCTTATAATGACGCTTCCGTCTTCTTGCAGAAGCAGTTGGTGTTTGTATCTTTGGAGTCTCTATTTTTTTCCTCTGAGTTGGTTTTGGCTTCTCTTTTACCAAGATCTGCTTCTTCAGGGATGGGTTTCTCATTTTGAGGTTCACATTTCGAAGCAGCCTTATTCATCATTGCTTGATGCATGGTCAAAGCCTGCTTTATGCTTTGCTGATCCGTTGATGTCGAAGGTTGAGGAACAGCAAAATCTAGATTTGAGAGAACATAAATAATGAATCATAATTAAGTATTCAAGGGTTACACTTTTTCAAAAAGGCACTCGGAGATTTAAATGTCCTAATATGTATGGTTAGCTTATAATTCATCCATCTAATTTGTAAAGAGTAGACATTTCAATTGCACAATTCCATTATAATTTACTACGTCTGTTGTGGAATTCAGTGTACCCTGATTGGGCCTTAATTTGTAATTGTCACATGGTGAGAGTGAGTGTGTGGTGAGACAGAGGGAGAAGGAATTAGAGCTAGCTATGAAGAAGACAGGACTGAGCAGTCAAAAGAAACTTAATGTTGTGTTAATGTGTTTTGAACTTTTGAAGTTCAATGTTCCAAGTTCAGAAAACAAGACTCTATCAAATTTTTTCAACAAAGTCTATTTTTCAGGAAGTGTGCATGTTTATTATGTGGAATCAAGACAAAAAACATTTCTCACGGAGAACAAAAAATCTATCTTTGAGCATGACTACAAAATTTAGAGGTTAAATTTAACTTAGATGCACCTCTAGAGTATAGGAGAGGGACAACCTCAACAGAGGAGATGAAATATACAGTGACTGCCATTTTCTTATGAGGAAAATGAAACTAGTGCTACTAGACAGTAGGGAAAACAGCTAAACAGCATAAAAGTTCCTTTAAAGCCCTTAAGGCTCATGGAGCCGGAGTTTATCCCAGTTTCTATAGCATGAAGCAGAACCGGTGACGATAATCACCTCCAGCCAAGATGCTAGTCTGATGCAGGTTTTTACTCCCAAGGTAGTGCTTGTACCCATGTACACCTGAGTAGAGTTGGGAAAATGCATGTTAAGCGTCTTTCCTAAGGAACACAACGTTGGACCTGGCTTTGCTACGATTCAAACTCGGGACCTCATGATCCCCAGTCTGGCAGCCTAACCGCTCGGCTACTGACGCCACACTAAACAGCATAAACAAAACTCAAAATAGATGAGATAGATAAAGGCTCTATTATGTAAATATTCGAAACAACAATATGTTGCTGTCTAAATGAATAACCATTAGAAATAGAATCTAGTACAATGGAAGAGATGTGGAAATAATGTAAAAAAATCCCCACTTCTGACCTGTGATCTGTAGTTAGTAGAAAACAAGTAATGAGAGACACAACTAAACCAAAGAAAAATGCTATAGAACTATATTTAGGAACCAATAGAGAAGAAGAATGGGCAAATAATTTTAGAGGTGATGGAAACAAAGCAAAATCAATGGGAAAAATTGGACAAAGGTTCCTATCATCAAGGGAAGCAAAAAGCTAAAACCTACTCTAGTGAGCGATAAAAGTATGAAGAAAAAAGATCATTTCTAATGTAACAAATAAGGAACGATGAAGGTGAAAAAATACAAACAGAGAGAGAAACACGAAAACAACAAGTTAAGCAATGATCCTTTCACAGAGCAGGAAAAAGAAGTTAAAAGATCTACAAGGAACCTTAAAAAAGAAAAGATAAAAATTGAAGACGCATATGTAACATCAACAATGAAAGAATTTATATCAACTGTAAAAAAAGTTAAGCTCAGAAAGGTCCTAGGATCAGATTTCATGATACTAAGAAAGACAAATACCAATATGGCAATAAGTCAAAACTGTACCAGAGGATAAGAAAAGAATAATAATCATTTTTAGATTTCTCCCTCCAGTTTAGAAATTTATCTTGGACTTTCTCACCTGATTAACATTTTTTTCAATTTTCTTGTCATTTATAATCATGCTTTGCTTCTCAGTTAATTTGTTTAACTAATTCACATTAAATTGGACATCTTTCTCTGAATTCCCTTTAAAAACTAACTTCATTAACTTCTAAAAAATTTAAGCTTTTGGAAAACATTATACATAGTAACATAATGGATCACCTAGATAAACATAGCAGATATCCAACATGGATTTAGACAAAAATGAAGCTGTGAAACTCAACTTATTACAATAATACATGATATCAATAATTCTGTAAATCAAAGAAGCCAAACAGATGCTTTTCTCCTAGATTTTTCAAAAGTTTTTGAAAAAGTAGCTCACAATGGATTATTTATAAAATTGGATAGGTAACAGAAACAGAAATGGGGAGAAAAAAATTAAGGAGTGAACTAAAACTGAAAGATAGAAACTGAATTGAATAGAACGACGTAATTTGGATGGTGTGTGAGGTAAATAGAATGAGAGATAAAAAACAGTGACCCAAAGGTAGACTACTTCAAAAATAGGAGGAATTAGCAAAAGCATTAAATGGAAAAAAATCAAACATTAAAAGAAGAGAAAAGAAAGTGCTATCACATGATATGCTGGATAAAAAACAACAAATGATTGTAATAATAATAATAATAATAATAATAATAATAATAATAATAATAATAATAATAATAATAATAATAATAATAATAATGCACTTTTATATAACGCCAACATCTCATATAAAGAGCTTTGAGCGCATTACAAAAGGAAAAATTAATAGAGAAAAAAAGGGCTTAAAAATTACATTGTTACATGATACTCTCTAACTAGAAACATTAAAAGCTTTTCTAAATAAATATATCTTCAAGCGCTTCTTGAAAACATCCAGAGATGGCGACAACATCACATCATTGGGGAGATCATTCCACACTCTGGGACCGAAATGTTAGAAGTTGCGTTTATCAACTTTTATTGTGAATGGCAGCGCAGTATGTTGAATTGAAGGGCATTCTTCATCGACCTTAGTGGTCTGCATGGCTCGTGGCAAGACAGCAAATCTCTGATACATGCTGGCGCCACATTGTTTAGAGATTTATATACTATGGATGCCGCCTTGTACTGCACACGATGAAAGATTGGGAGCCAGTGCAGATCTTGGAGCAATGGTGCGGCATCATCATTCTTCTTTTTCTGCAGTACAATACGGGCAGCGTAGTTCTGGAGCTTTTGAACTCGGTTTAGTTCTCCAGTTGAAAGGCCGAAAAATAAGGAGTTGGCATAATCCAATTAACAAAGAATGAGTGCAATCACAATTAATTTGCAGGAATCAGTTGTCAAAAATTGCTGAATGTTGCTGATGTTTCTTATTCTTAAGGTGTAAATTATGTTCCTTCTGATTTCTGTGATATATTTGCTCACTGATAATTCCCCGTCGAGTATTACACCCAATTTTTCTCTTTCCACATTAGTGGGATGTTATTGTAGACCATATACTATTAATACCCAAAAGCAAAAAATTAATAGGAAGGATTAAAACTGAAAATAAGACATCTGACTTCAAGAATGAAAAGTTCATCAATGAGGAATGCACATCAATCATTGATTTAAATCTTACCTGATTCAGGAAGATTTAATTTCTTCTTTGGAGCTTCAGATGCCTTTTTCTTCTTATAGTCAGTAGACTTTTCAATAATGTCCTTCATTTTTGTGTCTTCCTCTTCTAATACATGTCCAACTTCACCAGCAGAAGCTGACTCAGTACTCAGTCTGGTCACCCTTGGTCCTTTAGCATGCTCCTCACACATCCAGTAGATTTTACCAGTTGGTAGGTGAAATCTGTAATAAGCATTATGATATGAGTGACATATATCATAATTTGTTTGTTGTAATGTAAGTTTCTGTAGTGAGATTTTTATCTCAATTGCAATCAATAGATATTTGCACTGCAAAGTCATCATTGGGCTTATACGCACTTGCCATTTTTTTTCTCTGTAGAGAGGGGGGGGGGGGTCCCTGAAAAAGCAGTTTTTGCCAACAATGTTGACAAATCTAGTTTATTGTATTATTGGATGGACCAGTTCTATCCCTCCACAATCATAATATAAAAGAAGCTCAGTATTGATTCTTTGAATTTATACAATAAAAAAACCCAACTACACAGGACAGGCAAAGCCTTCAACACATCTGTTGCGTTATAAAAGCCAGTTATTTTAAGCTGATACTCATTTTAATCACCACAAGATCTACTTCTAACGAAATGCTCTGCATGTTGTCTTAAATCGCTGGGAAAATATGTGACATATTCTGCGTACCTCTAATCGAAAGGTGCCATCCGACATGAGTATGAGAGAGCTAGGGCAGTTACAACAGGGTCAACAATAAGTAGTTGAGAGCCTATCAAGGTTTTATAATGCTTCCAAGTATTATCCTACTTTTTCTAGGTTTATATGAGAATAAACATTCAAATGACAAAAGAAATAATTTCAAAT
This sequence comes from Doris montereyensis, assembly GCA_037039925.1. Classification (NCBI taxonomy): domain Eukaryota; kingdom Metazoa; phylum Mollusca; class Gastropoda; order Nudibranchia; family Dorididae; genus Doris; species Doris montereyensis. The sequence goes on along the minus strand of JAXRKP010000173.1, from coordinate 202,749 downwards.
ACTATTTTCTCACAATGTTACTTTTTGACAATGATTTATCAACTTCTTTTTTAAATTTATAGTCTGATATATAAATTTGATAATATATCATCAATATAGAAATACAAAAAATCGCTCTGTGGCGATTTTTTATATCGTTCCAAACTTTTGTATAAACAATCTTTTTTTGTGATGAAATTTGCCAAAAATGGCAAAGTTATATATACAATTTTTAAAATTTCATAAAACCAAAATAGCTACATTTATATTAAAAAATCCACTTCGAGCCATGCTAGATATTGGGCCAAATGGCAAGTGTACAAAGTTACCACCAAATTTATTCAAAACCCAAGGTGGCAACATTTCTATGGAAACCAGATAATAAACACCTATTGTTCCCATTTTTCAGCTAATTTAGACATGCTGAGTTCAACGGTAGTAGTTGAAATTGTCTATTTCAAGGACTTCTAAAAGTCATGTTCAGACCACCCCCACCCCCCCTCCCCCAAAAAAAAAAAGAATTTGTTGATAGATATAATCTGGATCTTTTACTGAGTGGTACAAGTACAATGATCATATATAAAAACTATCTACTGAAAGTCTGATGCTGTGGCCAGCAAAAGTTCAAAACACCTATGGAATGCACCTTACTGTTGTTGACAAACAATTTAATATTAAGCAACTTGTAAATAGCATTGGTGTATTCTATCTGCTTATCAAATATTGAAATAAAATATTTCAATTGAATTATGACAGTATATTTACCGTAAAGGAGGAATATGAATCAATATATTATCAGTCACTGTATTGTCATGCTTCATTCTTTCCTCAGGACAATAATTCTGTTAAGGTTACCCAATGCTATCATGCTGCTTTTGCAACAAGACCCATCTCATTTAAAAGATGACCATTATCACAATAGCATTTTTGAAACTCTTAGACAGGTCTTATAAAATAAGGCATTGATTTGGATTCAGATGTGTAAATGAAGTAAGGGACTTTTAACTAATGATAATCATGTCCCAAGCTCATAACAAAGTTCTGTTATAGAGAGTGTTACAATGCTTTCAACATTTTTGATACGTAGGCGTAGAAAAACATTATTTGTTTAAAAGGACATGATATCTTACAAATGTTATGGTACATCTCAATCAGAGCAGTGTTATTTTTATTTAAAACATATGAATCAAAGTTACTTGTATTTTATTTTATTAGAAAGTCCTGCAAATGAATAATTTTGATCTCAATAAATAATAATTTGAAGAACATAAAATTCATCTAACTACCTTCATGAAATTGTAAAATATTTTCAACATGATTGAAAATCTAAAACAGAGTAAATGATGAAAATATAAGGATCTAGCCTTTATGAGACCATACATATATACAAGAAAGGATCTTCTTTTTCTTTCTCACCTGCCAAGTTGAAATAAAAAGGATTGTGCTGATTCATCTTCTAATAGTTTTGTCCTCAAGGCGACGAAAGAGTCCACAAAAGCAATATTACCTACAGCACACTGAAAAGTAAAGATGCACAATATATTTCATAACTAGATTTTATTATATCTCCCTATACTGGATGTGTTTCAATGTATGATGACTAAGAAAAAACCTGGTATGATGCTGTATTGGTTGCCATAAATTGCATATTATAATAATGTTCAGTCTTATCTTATCAAACAATAACAAATCTGTTCAATAAAAACATCTTAATATTGTCGCGTTTGAAACAGCAGTTTCAAACATAAAAAATAGGCTATTTTGTGGCACATGAAAGTAAGTTAAGTTCCTTCAAGGCTTTTATGGCCCATAGAGCCAAAGCTTATCCCAGTTTCCATAGTATGAAGTAGAACAGGTGAGGGGTTCCAACACAAAATGTGAAACATCCAAATTATATGAGATGAGAAACAGTGAAAAAATGTGTTACTTATGTTCATTAATCGCCCCGCTAACAATTGTTATCTTAATGTGTCACAGACATAGAGAATGTTTAGCAGTGATAATGACATATATCAGATAAATGTACTTTTCTCAGAATCAAAGTACTAATTTCACTACATTTTTTCCACAAAATGCGACATATACATTATCTGGGTTCTTCACAAAACGCAATATGTCCAGAAAATATGAAAACACTCCTTCAATAAAAAAAACTCCAAAAGACGATAGGAAACATACAACATTGAATCAGTCATCATACACGTTCATGGTGTTTAGGGTGATAAAAACGTAGAAAATCCCAACTAAAAGAGATTTAAAATGTTAAAAACAGCCAAGAACAAAGCCCGCCTTGTGAAAAAATCAGGCGTGGCCGGATGTCTGTCATTTAATGAGTTTTTATTTGGCTGAGAATGCATATCTCACGTTTTGTGAAAAACAATCATTGTCGTATATCGCATTTCGTGACGAAACGTCAAATTGTTAAGCTGAAATGAATGGGTTATGTTGCGTTTTGTGTAAAACAAAAACTATTTATCGGTAGAGATTTCAAAGAAATATCACCGAAGTATAAACTCATTACTTTTCAACTTTGGTCTATATCACGATTTGTGATGGAACTCTTCAGGTAATAATAATCATCTCCTGGACAGGACAAATGTCTTTACTCCCAAGCTAGGACTGATACCCATTTACACCTGGGTTGAGTGGGGAAAATGCCTGTTAAGTGTCTTTCCCAAGGAACACAACATTGGACCTATCATTGTTAGGACCTCATGTTCCCAAATACGGCAACCCAACCATTAGGTCATTGATGCCATTATGTAGCACAGAATAACCCTCACACAAAAACCCACACACAAAGACCCTCACACAAAAACCTCACAGAAAAAACCTTCACACAAAATGGTCATGGAGGTGAGAGAATAAAAAACACAAAGGCTTTTGACATGAAGTGTCTAAGAAACACGCTATGAAAAGCTTGAACTGCTAAACTAAAAGTGCGATTACAATCCAAATTCTAGAATCAAGATGGATTCCAGCAAACAAAGCAATGACGTTATTCTTTACACAAACTGAGGGCAGATACAGGGGAAGACCAGGTACAACACTTCCAGTCACACTTACCAATGATCTAAAGAAACTAAAAACAATACCTTACAACTAACATCAGTAGAGCATCTTGAAAAATTACGGGAAATAGCACACAACCATAGAGATTGGCAAACTTTCATCACAGATCAGAGATAAGGAAAGCAGCTGAGGCTATGAGATCACATGACCTCATTAGCAAAAGTAAATCAAGCAAACAAAAAATACAACAAAAACATTCTATACTGTGGAAAGTTGAAGTCACATCTTGCAAACTAAATAAATTTTACATGAAAGAGATAGAAACTCTCAGCTTTTGTCCATACTAAACATTATGAAGCCCTGAAGAAATTGTTCCTTGAAGAAACAATAAAGGGCAAATGAAGACTAGGTAGGTCAGGATGATGCTTGGCATAGGACAGTGTCCATTGGATAAAGTAATAACATCTATTAGGAGAAAAGCTGCCAACAGATCAGGGTTGTTTTGTTTTCAAGTGTATACTGAGAATCTATGTCTCCCATGTCTCCCATGATGATAATTAGGACCCAAAATTGTTGATACAAAATGAAGCCCTCCATAATTTCATGCCATCTATTTATGGATTATATGATCAATGTTTCATTAAGAATAAATGATGAGTATTAAAATGAAGCAAATTGAAGCACTAGTATGTAGTGGTAAAGTTTTCTGGCTAAATGTATAAATATATCAAGCCACATAATTAATACAATATCCTTTACCTGCTCAATCCAAGCTAGAAATTTGTCTCCTTTGGAACCATCAAAACAATTAAGTGTTACTGCACTTTGTCGTAAAATGGCATACATTCTGGCCAGATAGGCAGAACATCCTTTGAGCATATTTTTGAACTCCTCAGATACTTTGACAGGAAAAGCAATTTTGCAAACATGCCAACCCTGTCCATGAGAAAAAAACAAACCACAATCATGTCAAAAGTTTAACCCGAAACGTCAGTTTAAAATTGAAAAAAAACTCAACAAACCACGAAGAAGAGAAATTTAAATGCATGGTTCTTATATAAAAAAATCCATTGCAAACTTTAACAATCATTAATCTAAACCATCATTTAGAGCTTTTTACATTACCTCTTCGTGTTCACAGAGGACTTTGAAGCAGAATCCTCCACCTTCCCACATTTCCAGCTCATCTTCAGAAACAGCCTGTTTTTTGTTTTTTTCATAGATGATATAATAATTAAATGTATACAATGTTAATAAACAGGGGATATAATTTCAATTTGTCTATTTTTAGTTCATCATAAAAAAGAAAAAAATCAAATATCAAATCACTTCTCTGCAAAGAATAATGAATAATACAAAAATCATTCCCTGATAGAAGTTGTTTGAACTTAAAAAAGAAGATTTTTCACCTTAATCTTGTTTTCATTTAGAAATGATTAATCAAAGGGGTCATTTCAATAGAGTGCCTTAGTCCACTTTTGTGAAAAATGAGATCATATGATGATGATAAATCTTTTTTCAACTTCGAGTTTCTTATCAATGAAAATTACAGTATGTCGGTAAATTTTCAAATAGAAATGATGGCAACTTGCATGATAAAATGAACTCAATCAAATTAAAAGAATAAGAGCAAAGTTAAGCCGTAATATACATTTTTGCGTATTAAAAACTTTGAAGATACTGGCATAGATTTCTCTCTATGTTTAAGAGAATGGCTACCCAGATCAGGCAGAAAAGGTCTTAAAAACATTTTGAGCTTTTTATCAATAAATGCATCAATAAGACAAAACAGTGTTAGGTGTGATTTACCAAAGTTTTGAATTTATGGATGTAAATTTATTTTTGGCTTTGTATAGATCTGTTGTTCAGCCAATTCTATTGTATTGTATAGTAATGTATTGTAGTGTGTTGCAATGTATTGTATCATATCATATTGTGTTGTATTGTGTTGTATTGTAGGCTATTGTATTGTAATGTATTGTATTGAATTGTATTGTAAAGATATTAGTTAATTTATTAACTGGAATTTCATACAAACATTTGATTAATAAAGTTTCGGTTTCAATACAGAACAATGTGGCAAATTCAAGTATCTGTCTGACATTAGTCAAATATATATGAATAAAATTGTAACAAGGATAGAAATATGTCATAGACAAAGAAACGTTTGTAGTCATGCTAAATTAAAAAATGAACAATACAAAGAATTTGAAATTCCTATTTCTATCTTCTCTAAATAACATTGTGAGTTACAATCGGGTACCATGTGTATCTAAATTAAACAAAAGGTTCTTTAAAATAATACAAGGTTCGTGTGGGTAACATTATCAGTATCACTCCCAAAAAGTTCTGACTTCCATCCTTTTCCCATTTTCGTGACTTGCCACAATCCAAAAGTTAGCCTTACTCCCCCCCCTCACATACAGAAACACACTTAACTCAAACCCTTATCCTAACCTTAATTGGATCTAAATCTATGTCTTTTGCATGTTATTTCATCTCTACATCAATGTTGAAAAATATAATTCATTTCGACTTGTAGAGGCTTATCCATCGCTGTGAGAAGCATAGTTTCTACAACGATTGCTCAGGAAAGTGACAGAATAAGACCTCCTATTTGACAGATACTTGTTTCTTTCTTCTGAATAACTTATTCACTGTCCTTTTTGTTTTTCATTATTTTTGCAGACAAAAAATATAAAACTGGCTGTTTTTGGCACAATTTTTTCAAAGCATTTTAAAAGCTGAATAAGCATTCCTTTAAAAAACAAAAAAAGCAACAATTCCTAGATCAACAAACCTTCATAGCCCTTGAAGATCTGTTTGCTGTTCTAGGTCGCATAGTGGGTCTAAGTAATGAACTGCGCTTGGATCCTTCCTGTACCTGTTCCGTCTTATCCAGGTCTTGTTTACTTTCTGAAAATTATATTTTGTTCAACTCAAGCTTTTTAAAACTATGATAGATTAGAAGGATGTTGTATTGTCTACTGACAATTTATGCAGATTCTCACCATCATATCAAAGTGCTAAACAATCTTAAAATCACTTCCTCAAATTCAAATGTTACTGCCTCTAAAAACTGCTTGAAAAATATTTCTCTACTAAAAGATAATAATAATAATAATAATAATAATAATAATAATAATAATAATAATAATAATAATAATAATAATAATAATAATAATAATAATAATAATAATAATAATAATAATAATAATAATAATAATAATAATAATATCAATAATAATAATAATACCACCAAGAACAACAACAACAATAACAACAACAACAACAAGTTAATTTTTTAAAATCTCTCTCACCTTTTTTAATCAAATGTGATTAAGATTCTAAAAATAAACATCATTTACAGATTTGAAGGAAATAAAATGTTAACTCAAATCAATTCTCGTGTAATTTTGCTTTTTAAAAACTAGGGAATTATTTCTTCTTCTTACAAATAATTTTTGATGACAAATGGGGTCACTTCAAGCTCACATCCGTAACCAAATAAGAAAAAAGAATCATCTTCTATAAATGTCTGAAGCAATACAAATTTACGAACCTTGCCTCTCAAAATCCACAACAATCAGCCTGGGCAATGGTACTGTGTCATGAGAACTCACATAGGAGATGATATGTCTCATAAATTTTCTCTGAACCAACTCATATTCCTCCTGGAATGTCAACCTTTTTTGTTATCATATAAATTTAATGCAATACGTAAGACAAATTAAATAAACGTTAAAATTGAGGACAAATTTTCTTTGTTCCCCTTGCATCAAATTAGTTAAAATCAATAAGAGCTCAAAGAAAAATTTAAAATATCAGAAAAAACATATGGTGGCAAAGGAACTTGCTGAAGTTGATGAGGTGACAAAGAATTCCTTTCGCAGTTTATGCGCAATGAGTTACAAAGAAAACAACTTTGAAGTTTGTGTCCTAACACTGGTGATAAAACATAACTTTAAACCAAAAGAGCAACGTGTATGATATGGCCCGCTCAACATAAGTGTCGAACCAAAAGTGGCGAGTGATTTGGAAATAATATGTTGAATGCAGGTTCAACCCTTATGTTTGAACACCAGTTTGTCTATTATTGATTGCAATGAAAAGACAAGAAAAAGCTTATCAGGGTTTGGGTGGCATGTAATCAGTCTAGGAAGTCCATTCAATAAAGGTGTGAAATAAATAATTATTATTTTTTAAATACAAGCACATAGACAGTGATCTATGATAGATATAATGTTTTCTGTGAAGGCAGGCTGTGAAACCAATGAGTGTATTGATATGAAATGTGCTAATCGTACATATATCAAACAGTACTCCCTGTCTGGTGAGTGCACAGAACAGCTGTCTGTAAGACACTTTGTAGTAATACTCTGACAAGATCCAGCTCCTCCTATATTTGAGTGTTCACTCACATCTAGATTAAGTGATAAAAGCATAGCCACATGCCTGTTCTAAGGATGTAACGTTGGGACAAGAATATGGGCCAGTCATATTTTGAAACAGTGACCTCATAATTACAAACATAACACTATTGGTTACACTGTGACGCCTAGATGAGAGAGAGAGAGAGAGAGAGAGAGAGAGAGAGAGAGAGAGAGAGAGAGAGAGAGAGAGAGAGAGAGAGAGAGAGAGAGAGAGAGAGAGAGAGAGAGAGAGAGAGAGAGAGAGAGAGAGAGAGAGAGAGAGAGAGAGAGAGAGAGAGAGAGAGACAGACAGACAGACAGACAGACAGACAGACAGACAGACAGACAGACAGACAGACAGAGAGACAGACAGAGACAGAGACAGAGACAGAGAGAGAGAGAGAGAGAGAGAGAGAGAGAGAGAGAGAGAGAGAGAGAGAGAGAGAGAGAGAGAGAGAGAGAGAGAGAGAGAGAGAGTCAGAGACAGGCAGGCAGACAGACACACAGAGAGATAAACAGACACAGACAGACAGACAAAGATTGCATAGGTGGGGAATTAAATTAGATCTATTCAACCTGAAAAATTCTTTCCTCACCTGCATTGCAGACTTATCAAAATTTTTTGTTTTTTTTTTTCTTGCAATGTTTGAATATTTTTCGTTGCTGCTTCCTTTTTTATAATTTGATCCACATTATCAGGAAGGCGTTGCCTATGGGAAAAGAATAATGTTACAAATACAGAAATTTTGCAAGACTTTATACAGTCGTAGGATCATAAGAGTACTCCGTTTATGGCACAGTCCATCTACTGGCATGCTATATGGGGAATCATGATTTTTTTCTAGATCAATTTGCCCCTTAACAACATGCTTGGACGACTAAAAACATGATTTTTAACAGACTTATCAAAGTTGTCAAGACAGATGTCTTTTTTCATAGATTTCAAATAGGAAGGTGTTTCAATTAAACCAGATGTGTAGATGATCAAGCCGCGCCCCTCAGCTGTAATGAATAGGTACTGATGGGGAAACGTGTGTTAAGTGTCTTTCCCAAGGAACACAACGTCGGGCCTGGTTTTGCCAGGATTTGAACCTCGTGACCTCATGATCCCAAGTCCGGCAGCCTAACCACTCAGCCACTGACGTCACCTGTGGTGTTGGTGAGATAGGAAATTTTCATTTATTTGTTGCATGATTGACAGGATGGGTAAAACTAAGATTTAATCATGGTCATAGCCTTTCTTTGAACGTTAATGTTTGCCATCTGCTTACTACTACAGTCTGCCTGCCTGCACGATTTTTCAATCTCCCAAGGGGCATGTTCTTAGACCACTACTACTGTATACAATTGATGGCATCACTTCATAAATTCAGTTCAAAGTACAAAATTATCAATATTTTATACAAATTCAGAGTTTGTTCTACCTTATGTATGATTCCACAGTATCCATGGCTGAAGGGTTCTCACTTTGGAAATATACTTTATCTGCTTTAGAGCGTTGCATAAGAATACCAACCTGTTAAGTAAGGGATAAAAGAATCAGTACCACATTTTACTTGTTGTGTTTTGTTTTCGTCTGAAACTGATGTATTTCTAAAATAAGTTAAAAGTCTTAACTGAGTAATGTGAATGTTATAAGATATCATTTCAACTACAAATGAAAATAAATAAACATTTCACATATCTACATTATTGTCAGAAAAGAATATAATATAGAAGAGTATAGAATTATGTTAAATTCCTTTGAAGTATGCATAAGGAATAGAACATAGCATTTATAATACACCTACAACAACAATGTTATGGAATCAGAATAGGAAAGAATGAAATTATGTTTAAAACGATAAATAAATACTTCATTTGTTAAAGTATTCTCAATGTAAAAGTCATATTACATCAAATGTATTTTAAACAATAAAATTTTTTTTAAAATAAGAAACCTCCCTCTTCACCCTTCTCCCAGCCCCATCTTTCTTTCTGAAGAAATCAAAAGAAAGAAAAAGTTCAGAAAATGATATTACATGTATTAAAATTAACCAAATTATGCCAAACCTACCTCTGACTGTTTCCATTCTTTACCGGTGCCAACAACAGCAATGACGGTGGGTATGTTCATGTTCAGGACTCCGAAACGAATTTCCATCATACAGTTATCAGATTGCACATACTGAATAAAAGATGAAAATGAACCCATTCATCCATCATGTTTTTGTTTTTCACATGCTTTGTTTTGAACTAAAGGGAATTTTAACGCATCTTGAAAGTATTACCTGCAGCAGCAATCTTTATTAAATCATAATCTATCAAAGCATATTGTCAGTATTTGACTCTAACTATGCAAGTGAAAAAATTAGGCCAATCCAATTTTTAAAATTTCAAAACAAATTCACACGCTTTACTTAATTTTCAAGAAGGTTATAGTGAAACAAGCAACTCAATTGATTCAAAGTGTGAAATGATAAATAATGGAGGTAAGACAAAAGATGCAAGCACGTTAGAGATGTTGGAGAGAATTACTGTGTTGATCACCCATGTGGTGCTTATATGGACAACACGTCAAAAACAAATCTATCTTGAACCAAGAAATGGCCAATGCATCTCATAACAAACTAAACATACTGTACCCTTATTGCACATGTGCCATCAAATTTTCAGGCGATGATCATGTAATTTCATCAATTAAGTAATTACAACTAAAAAGATTTTCTGATCGGGGATAGTACCATGTCATGATAAACAAGAAGTACATGTACAAGCAAATTTTATAGCATTTCTGATGTCTTATAACAATAGTATTATGTTTTCCTTATTTTCTTGTGAAGTCACCTCAGGGTACTTACAGTAACACAGTCAGATTCTGACACCATCGATATACGAAGGAACAAGACTTTTTCAGTAAATTCTGGTATTTTACCAGTTAAATGGGAAATACCACAAAAAAAAAAAAAATGCAAACTGGTGTAGCCAATTGGCTTGTTAAACATGACTGGGTTAAACTGCAAAGAGTTATATTTAATTCCTTTTTATAGAATAAAAAGCATATAGTTTTTCAGGTCGGACAAAGACAACCATAATGTGGCCTTGACTCACTGCATGTCTCATTTATCTAAGACACTCATCATCTGCTTTTTCTCCCCCCCCTTCCCTTAAGCTTGGTGGGGAAAAAATCTCCCAAAACTGGTGAAGAAGGCAGGTAACTGATTTGGTGCAAGTTCATGTAATGTATGGTATTAAAACAATACTTGTGCACTGTATTCTAGTGTAGTGAGAGGAAGAGTTTGTAAGTTTCATGCAGATTTTTCATGCAGTGCTGTGTACTTCCTTGGATTCCTTGTTGACTGTTGTGTTTTTAGTAGTGACAGATTCTGTTTGAACTATTATATTCATTTTTGTATATTGTCCTACATTATATAAGGTCAAGTAATATGAATGTTGTCACAACATAAATTTTCTTTAGCTTCTCACCTCATCAGAGACACATACAAGGAGAACTTTCGCATTTCTGATGCCTTCAGTGATATTCCTAAAGAGACCTGTACTCTGGAAGAAAGAAAAAAAGAAAAACAAACATGGCAATTTTTTTTTATTGTGAAACAGAAGCATCCTACTCTATATTCAATTTTGCTAAAAAAGAAAGAAACATACCCTCCTTCACTTAAGGAAAAATAAATCATACAGAAATCAAATACACTGCTTCATTGTCACTTGAACAAGGAAAGAGGCATATTTATTACAGTCTACTTGAGAATGAAACAAAAGGAGTTTTATTTATTCATGTGTAACAAAAGAGATACCAAGTACATTTTTCCTTAAGTCAATCACCACTGATTCTGAAACATATTGGATGCCATAGTTTTAACATCACAAATTTGTCTCTAGTATTTCTCTATAACTTTCAGTACAAGGCAAAGTGTAAGGATATACTTAAATTAATCTCATCATTTATCAAAAGAAGTGAAAGTATACTAAGACAACTTGCATAAATCTAGAAGTTTACCGTTTGTTAATCTTGTATTAAGAATCATGAATGAACTACCTCAAGCAATACATATATGAAGGTCAAGATTCATTTGTGACATAAGGGTCAAACATACATGAGGACAGCTTTGATTTTAAACAAAACAAAATTAATTACCCTAAGGAATATGGTTAATACACTTACAGATGTTTTATGGTGAATATCCAACCAACATGAGATACCCCGCTTTTCCAGTTCCTCCTTGATTTCTCTTGGATCTTTCCATCCCAAGGCACTCGGGGGACTGTTGGTACCTTTACTTTTGGCATCGTGGGAGTTTGCCCAACAGTAGCTGACAAAGACGCTCGGATATTTTTGCACCTAACAAATCAAAAACTCATTCCTTTATAACATTGCCATCCCCATTTTTGGTATACTTGAAAGGGTGTTGAAATATTACATAACAACATTATTACATTGACCCAAATGCAGAATTGAGATAAAAGGGTTTAAGCAAATAAGTTTTAATATAAAACAAAAAACACCTTTATTCATTGGCTCAAAGAAATTTGAAAGGATCATAACTAACAAGCTAATAAAAAAATAATTCAATACTGCTGAACAAATGGATGCGATGTCTCTTGTGAATTAATGATAAATGAACGGTTGAATAATAACGGTAAAAATCTGGAATTGCAGATGCAAAGAGGGTGAATTTTAATATCTGTTCATAAATAGATCTTTGTCATATCTTATGTCTAAATTAAGCAATAACATCAATGAATGACACAAATCAAACAATGTCATCTGATTACAATAAATAGAAAAATCTTTACAAAAAATGTCACCTCAGATTGAAGGCCTTTCAATTTTGTCTTGACATATTCACGCAGTTCGTCAATTTTATTTTGATATCTCGACTTTGTTTTAATCATTACCATCAGCTGAAGAATAGAAAAAGAAACATAGTTGCAAGTTATCTTTGATTTATAAACTTTTAATTGAATATTTTGGCCAATCTGTGACTAGCTAGTTTCCAAGTTTTTCATCCACAAACAGTGGATTCTACTTCATCTCGAGTTACAATTAATTTCATAGTTCAATGGTCGAGGGTTCACATGGGATAGACAATTTTCCTAATAGAAGTATTGTGGCATAACAAGTAGCATCATAAGCTCTTAATTGCCCTTTCAAGAGCTGGAATGAGTAGAATTTTTCATTATGTTTGTATCTTTGGCAAAGGCTCTTAGGTCTACTTTCTTCATATGCTGAACAAGAAAATGATTACATAGCATTAGATACAATGGCAATATATTGATATGGCTTTTATCTTGAGCATTTCTATTCTCATATTATACTTTTACCATTATACTCATAGATAAAAAAAA